>OX393556.1:62301828-62501828 GCA_947650365.1 Chamaelirium japonicum
TCTCTTTCTCTCTCTCGTCTGCACCCATGCAAAGAGGAGCTGACCCATTAGTTCTCGCTAGGGTGGTTGGAGATGTCGTGGAACCTTTCACGAGCAGCGTACCGCTCCGAGCAGCGTACGGCTCCAAAGTGGTGAACAATGGCCGAGAGTTCAAGCCCTCCGAGGTCCCTAACCAACCCAGGGTCGAGATCGGCGGCCCTGACCTCAGAACCTTCTACACTCTCGTAAGCTCCTACCAGCTATTCCATTAAGGTTGAACAAGTGGTCTGAGCTAACCCTGTAACAGGTGATGGTTGACCCAGATGCACCAAGCCCAAGTGACCCAAACCTCAGGGAGTACTTGCACTGGTGAGATCAAGGTCTCACCCCCTTCTTGGTCCCTATAGAAAAATTTTGCATTCAGTCCTTGCAGTACTGGCTAAGGACTCCCCCCCCCCTCTTGGTCCCCTCAGGCTGGTCACAGATATCCCCGGAAGCACGGCGGCCAACGTTGGTGAGCCTGAAGCTAGCTCACATCCAACCTAAACTTTCTTTGGACGGTGCTGATCAGATAGCTTTGGATCCAGGGGTAGAGGTGGCGCGCTACGAGAGCCCGCGGCCGACGTCCGGGATCCACCGCTTTGTCTTCGTCCTGTTCCGGCAGCTCGGTCGCGAGACCGTCTACGCCCCGAGCTGGCGCCAGAACTTCAGCACCCGGGGCTTCGCGGCGCTCTACAACCTCGGCGCTCCGGTGGCCGCTGCCTACTTCAATTGCCAGAGGGAATCCGGGTCCGGCGGGAGGCCGGTGTACTCATAAAAACATGGGTTATTTTGACTTTGCCCCCCAAACTTTGCCTTGAATTAGACTTTACCCCCCATTTTTCATTAATTACACTTTACCCCCCAAAACTAACTGTTCCGTCAGCTCACCATCTAAGAGAAAGGGTGAGCTGACGGAAAGAAAATAAAGTTTTGGTATTGGGGGGTAAAGTCTAATTAATAAAAAATATGGGGGGTAAAGTCCAATTCAAGGCAAAATTTGGGAGGCAAAGTCAAAATAACCCTAAAAACATCTATGCTGATCTTATTAGAGGGCATGGACCTTCTCTCTGTGTGCAGTTTGGCTGCATGGTATGTGATACTAACTTGGTGGTGATTAGTATATGGTCTTAATTTCTACCTATTTATTTTATTTACGCAACATTTCGACTGCACTTGGGGTCCCATGTAGAAGCCTTTGCTCGGCGCAGAGCGGCGCGACGACGATCAGGATGATGGATCGATAACAGGACCGATTTACCCTCGAGTTTTAAGAACTCAAATCTGACCTTTCTACCCGAACCTGACCCATCACGCGAGCAAGACCCCCATTAATGTTCTTATCCAACCCGTCAGCTAAGAATCGTTTTCCATAGTCACTGCCATCATCGCTTGCAAGTATTATCTCAAGACTCCCCCCATCTATTCGGGTTCGACTCCTCTCTATTGATGATCGTCTCCCGTATCGATCGCTGATGATTTGGAAAGCAACAAGTGGCGATCCGAAAATCAACGGCCATGGGATGAACCCAAGGTCCAAGGGAGAATGCCCGCCACCTCCCTGCCACCGTCTCCGCAAGCCGCAGCCATCACCGGCCACCACCCCCGCTGAACCACTGGCCACCCATCACCGCCCCACCGCCCTGACTCGGATGTCAGACATTTGCTCTCACCACGAGGTCCACCATCATACTGGCTACTGATTTTCAAGAATTGTAACCATGTTCTTAGTTCCATGGGTATTAGTTTCGTCAGACCTTGAACTGGTTCGCCAAAACCGGTTTCATTATCGAACCAAAACTAGAATAACCCGCTAAACCTGAAATATGCCCCAATTCGGATCCGATCGGCCAACGCAACTGGATTGGATCATAAGTACTCAATTTGACTGAATCAAGCCTGAATTAGGTCTGGATAGGCTGAATCAGACCAGAATTAGGCATTAATAAATTGTATTAGGCCTGTAGAAGCCCAATCCGGCATACTTTTTAGGGGGGCTTAAGTGATAGATCGCTGACAGTATATCGGTTTAGTGTAAAGGACAGACAATAAGACGGCTTTGCACCAGATCCTTCCCGAAAAAGATGCTTTTAGAACAAATCAACATGTTGACTTTTCTCCCCTTTAAATGACAAAACTGCCCCTAACACTAAAATCACAAATGTTACTCTTCACTGCAGCAAGAGTTATCTGCAATTGTTACTCTTTATTAGTGAATTGGGTAACAATTGCTACAGAGATTTCACTGTAGCAAGTTTTTAAAAAATCAAGAGAATTTCTGCTATAGTGATTTTACTGTAGTAATTGTTAATCTATCGGTAATAAAGAGTAACAATTACTACAGTGGTGACAAAGAATAATAATTTGGTGATAAAAGAGTAACAATTGCTACAGTGATTTTCCTGTAGCAAATTTTTTTCAAATATTGGCAAAAATTTTGCTACAGTAAATTCACTGAAGCAAATGTTACTCTATATTACCGAAATGTTACTCTTCATGTCATTGTACAATTGCGTATAGGGGTAAAATCGTTATTTTCCAAATAACCTAAGGGTAAAATGAACATTTTCTAAACAGAAAACATGGTGCAAAACCATCTTTGTTGTCGGTCCTTATCACTATACCCATTTGTTGGCAGGG
This sequence comes from Chamaelirium japonicum, assembly GCA_947650365.1. Lineage (NCBI taxonomy): Eukaryota > Viridiplantae > Streptophyta > Magnoliopsida > Liliales > Melanthiaceae > Chamaelirium > Chamaelirium japonicum. Next base: position 62,304,487 of record OX393556.1, read on the forward strand.
ACCTTAGGTACATTAGCCCTAATTTTTATTTAAAAAAAATCCAAACATGGTAAACCAAATATCTATCGGTTCGTTTAACGCCCGGACCGCATCCAAACCCGAATCCGAATTGTCAAACCTTACTTAATTCCTGACCTCTGGTACCAATTTTTTGAGAATCACATCAATTACTCAATATAAATAACACGGATAAATAAACCATAACCATCAAGTCATGTCCCATCTACTTGGAGTCGGCTTTATGAATCCTTTCTTCGCCATTCATTTCTATCTACGGAAATAACATGGAGAAATAAAATCATTTAAAATACAAGCAGGAAACAAAAAACTGAAAACTAAAATCGCCGAGAAATACGAAAAAATCTTGTCAATCGGATGTTTCAAAGTATCATCTATGCCGACGATACCTCTCCAACCATACACCCATCCCACTGGCTACCTCCGGATAGAGATACCCTCGAAGCAAATGTGAATGGAGCCACAGGACTCTACTCGTCCGCAGCCGGTATCGCCTTTAGAGACCATTCGGGATCTCACTTACTCTCAGAGGGCATGATTCATGGAGCCTCCGCGCCTCTTGTCATTGAAGCTAAAGCGATGCTTCAGGGTTTAAAGACCCAGACCGAACTGGGTGCAACTCTGCAACTCCCGTGGCGCTAGAAGGTGATAATCTTCCCCTTATTCAAATCCTGTCGGATGGGAACCTAGCTCTCCCTGCAGGAATTTATATAAATAATAGGTGCCCACAGAGAACTTTTCTCGAGCTCTATCAAGGTTTACCCACCAAAAAGAGAGGCTGGAGCAAAACCAAAAGAAGTTGGTTAGCTTCTTCCACATTGCAGCAGGTGTGTTCCGTTCCACACATTGCAAATAAAATTTGCTCTACCACAGAGACGTGGCACAAAAGCAGTCATACTAGCACCCAATACAACCTTAGGCGTCAGAGGCGGGAGGACCGGGGTGATCATCCGCCTCCTCGCCCTCCCTTCGCCGCTTTGGATGGCCTGCACCATCAGCCGGCCCGCAAATAACAGCTCCGAACTCTGCGAGGCAATCGCCATAGCGTTGGCTCTAAAGACCGAGCGATGCGTTTAGCATAGAAACAACTAACGCCTCTGCAACCGAGTGGGAGCCCCAAAACCCCAAGCCTACTTCCACCAACGCCGGCAAAGCCGGGATCCCCCAAAAACCATAGGTATCCTTCAAGCCTCAGAGAGAGCCATGTCAGGACTCGAGAGGTGGTGTTTGTGGTAGGTTGATCGTGAAGTATACGAGCTGGTACAGCGAAAACGACATCCAAGGAAACAGAAAGGAAGCCTTTGGGAAACCCTACAAAAGGCGATGAAGACTGGGGAGAGAATTTTGCCCCAATGGGGCTAGGGGTGGCAATGGGTTGCGTTCGTGTCGTGTCCAAAACCCCCAGACCCGGACCCAACCCGTTTAACTAATCGTGTCTAGATCCTAAACATGTACCCGATCCGTTTATAAACGGGTAGACCCGATAAGACCCGTTTACCACACGAGTTTATTCATTTGACCCGGTCCGACCCGACTCGGCCCGACCTAACCCGATAGACCCGCTGATACTATCTATATAACAAGCAACGTCGGTTTTGTGCTGACTAGACAAAACGAAAAAAAAAAAAAAAAAGCTGACTAGGACAAACTAACTGGACAAAAATAAACCGAATAGATCTAATCATTCGTTCAAAAATCAACGCACGATCTCTCCCTGGTTTCAAATCCCAACTTATTTAAACTGCACTAAACCCCTAAAATCCCGACCCATTGAAACTGCATTAATCATGACCGTTCATCAGGTGATCGTTGTTCGCATCAACGACTATAAACCCGCCTGCTGAAATTTCGGCCGCCCCAAACTATCAGATCGATCTCGAGAAATCCGTTCAAACATAAACAACCGTGATTGATCGATTATAAGGGGGAGGGGGAGTTGGTCGCGCCAAAGGCGCCCGCTTCGTGCCAATCGGCATGGGGGGAGGAGGGGAAATGGGTGTCGTCGAAAGTGTTTTGTTGTCTAACGCGTTCAGGTGTGTTGCCGCCGAAGGCGGCCAGCTGCAGTGCCAACAGACATGTGCATACACTAGTATATTATAGTATCGGATTGCCGGTAGACCCGACACGACCCGTTGAATATTAAACGGGTCTTGCGGGTCTACCATGTCCAGACCCTAAACCCGGACCCGACCCGTTTATTAAACGGGTCTATCTTGTCGACCCGTTGACGACCAGAACCCATTTAGCCCTGACCCAGACCCGCTAACTTCGTGTCGGGTCTGCAGTGTCGGGTTCAAAATTGCCAGCCCTAACTGGGGCCACAAGGTGATGAAGAGATCACTCTCGAGTCTCGACTCAATAGATAGATGTAACGAGAAATGGGCAGCCCAATCCATCTTCTATGATGGGGCAGCCCCAAGTGGTACACGCTCCAAGTAAGGTCACTCGTCATAGGAGAGGATCGACCTGTGGATCAAGGAATCCAGCATTTTAAGATAAGTGAACATATTAGGGGCTTGGGCATTATCACAGTAGCATCTATTGATGTTGTCATGACCTATGCTATCAAAGTCGGGACTAGTCGGTGACTAGTCCCCGACTAGTCCCTGGGCGGCATTTTGCCGACCGATTAATTTCGATTCCGTCATTGCTGGGCGGAATCCCGACTAGTCCCCGACTTGACCCGACTAGCCTGACTAGTCCCCGACTAACGACTGCCGACTAGTCCCCAGGCAGCATTCTGCAAGCAAATTTTTTTTTTGAAAGGAGTCTTTGCAAGCAATTTTGTTTAGATTTTTTTACATTGGCTCAAAGTCTTTAGTCGCAAGACTCACAACTATGGCTCTTCCCTGTAATCATCTGTTGAGCACCTGAGAATCTCAGATAAAAACATAGACAAATAATTAGTTTATTTGTTGATATCCATATAACCCTATAATCAAAATTGGAGTTGTTCACTGATTAAACATCATCAAACAAATATTGTGATGGATTCTTAGTTCCGAGTCTTTTGACATGGGCATGAAGCTAATACAACTGTGTTCTATTAGGCTGTTATTTATGTATTTATACCCATGCTGTGAAGTGTGAAGGTATGTATTGTTATTAACCGACTAATATCATATACTTATTAACATTTATGCTAGTTCATATATCATATATGTTTAGGGAGGGGGATAGGGGTTAGAATAAGTTTTGGCCGACTAGTCCCGAATTAGTCCCGACTAGTCCTAGTCGGCCCTTGGCCGACTAGGGCCGACTACCGACTTTGACTGCATAGGTCATGACACAAACTTCTACGGGTTTTTTTCAAAATATTATTAAAAATATATATATTTAACTTAATAGCTGTAGTTCAAAACTATTTTCCAAGTTAGCGCTCTGACAGCCACGCGACGTGTCAGAGCCGTAAAGCAAACAGTTTTTTTTTTTGGTTTCAAGTAGAACCCGGTATTTGGAATACCAGGTTTAAAACCGATATTCTGGTTACTGGGTTTAACCCACACTTAGTCGTTTTCTGCCGTTCTCTGTCCCATACGTGCCGTTTTCTTGTTGGATTTTCGGTAAACCTGGTATCCAGAATACCGAGTTTAAACTCGGTAATCCAAATACCGGATTCTACTTGTATCGAAATATATATATATATATATATATATATATATATATATATATATATATAGAGAGAGAGAGAGAGAGGAATGATAAAATGCGGCGTGCGGTGCGTGCGGTGTCGCACCGCAGCCGTCTGATGCACCCGCTGTGTGCGTGCATTGCACGCAGCGGTGCATCAGACGGCTGCGGTGCAACACCGCACGCACCGCACGCCGCATCCTAACATGCCCATATATATATATATATATATATATATATATATATATATATATATATATATATATATATATATATATATATATATATATGGGGAGGGATACTCTTACTAATGGAATCATACTAATGAAAGTTACAAATCGCCTTTTACCTACCTATAGGTTTCAGAATTTGATGAAACTTGGTGGGGATGCTCTCTATGGCAAGTTGATCATCCTCACCAAAAATCATCAAATTTTATAACCTCTAGGGGCATCAAAGATGTTATTCAAATTAACGGTTAAAATGAATGGTCGATAAAGCTTCTAACATTTGATGCCCCTAGAGGTTATAGAATTTGATGATTTTTGGTGAGGATGATCAACTTGCCATAGAGAGCATCCCCACCAAGTTTCATCAAATTCTGAAATCTCTAGGTTAGGTAAAAGGTTATTTGTAACTTTCATTAGTACGATTCCATTAGTAAGAGTATCCCCTGCCCTATATATATATATATATATATATATATATATATATATATATATATATATATATATATTGCGCTCGCTTTACAGTGCTGACATGCCACATGGCTGTCAGAGTGCTAGGTTGGTAAATAGTTTTGGTCAACTGTTATTTAGTTAAATATTTATTTTTTTAATAATATTTTAAAAAAAAGCCCAAATTTCTAAGGCAACCATAGAGATCAAACCTACAAACAAAAAGGCCCATGGATGGGCTTTGCCCGACTCAAGTTGGGGTTCTGTCTGGGTCGAGAACATATTCTAAACAGAAACTCATTCTTTTTTATGAGGGTATTTTTTTTCCTTTTTCCTAGCTTTTCTTTTTATAAACTAATCTTTTTATGCTATAGAATATGGTTTTTGGGAGGTTGAGAGATGTGAAGAATGAGATGTAGGTGTTGTATTTCACTTGAAACCCAGAAAATCTTAAGTATTTTCCACACAAAAGCAAACCACTGACATGATAAATAAGCATGGGTCTCGAGCAATGTTACCAAGTCGGAAGTCTGGGAAAAAATCGGCAAGGGAAAAAAAACAAAAAAATCAATAAATTATTTAAAAATCAGTAACATTTTTTTTTAGCAATAATCATATATATATCATTTGGAAAAAAGAAGGAAAAAAACACGTAATTCACGATTAATACACATAATTCATGATTTATTCATAAAATCCCAACGTTTTGAAAAAGTCGCGACTTATTCTCGTAGCAAACGTTTGGGGAATAAGTCACGATTAAAACACAACTTTTTCAAAAAGTCGGCGATTTTGGTAACACTGGTTTTGAGTATGGTAATAACAAATAATAATAATTGACATGCAGTGCAAACAAACAGTATATGAGCACTTCATGAATAGCTCATTAGTGTCTTGTGAATAATTTGGAAAGTTCATAATTATCAAGTAGCTCTGGGTAACATGATTTTTCCAGCAATATTTTCAACTTTGCACTACTGAGAAATGTTCGTAAAATATTTCAAAATTCTTCATGTATGATTTCAGGCTGATAACATACAGATGAAAGCAATTGGTTATATTACAAAAATGCAGGTTCAGTATACAAAGCCTTTTAGATCACCACATGATTAACTCTTTGGTAGGGTGATTTCATATGAACCTCAACCAGACCAAATCGCTGCTATGTTTGTTGCCAGAGATGGTGTGAATCCGGCTTGGCCAAAAAAGCAATAAAAATAAATCTCGTATTCCCCGTTATATTTAACGCGTCGATAAGTTACTAACCTCCCACACAGTCGACAACCTTCCTTGGCGAGTACACTTAACGCATATGATGTGACTCATAGTCCATGAAGCTCCTCTCATTGACAGAATGCTTCCGATGCAAACTGAATACCGATTCAATAGCTGCGCTCGCTCTTCCTTTGTTTGATGAGAAGTCCTCCAGACAGAATCAATATGTGTGGAGAGGGAGAGAGAGACCCTCTATATGATTCCAGGCTTAATAACCTAAGGCTAAACAGAAATAAAATAAAAATAAAACTTAACCAAGAAACAAAAATACTGACTAATATCATTGTAAGAGGTCAAAGAAAGTTAATTACGGATTACAAACGTGGAGTAGACGATCCTTGAAAAGGCAATGATAAACAAGACAGTCCCTCCGAACAGGCAAAATCGCAAGACTTTACGATGCCTCCTTGGGTTGAGCCAGGTTATGTAGCAAAGACCCACCTCTAGTATAGATTCACAGTCGAGAAAATATACCTATAAGAGATTGCACATTTTGAGAACATCCTGTACCTATTAAAAATAATTACCCAGGCAAAAATGGGAATTATTTGACATCATGGATTGAGTAAAGTCAATTAGGCTGTGTTCTTTTCCTGGGATTTGGAACTCCCAGGAATTGGGCCCATTCCCATATTCTTTCCATTAGACCACCGGGACCATGGAATTTGCAAACCTTCACACTCCTGATTTTGTATACAGGTACATGCTCTCACCATGAGATTTAATGTCTCAACTAAAACATTAGTTATAAATCCCACTGTACCAGTCCCCCATCCTCATGTCTCAACTAAAATATAAGAGTTACAAACAAAAAAAGAGTTATAAATCCTACTGTACCGCCCCCATCTTCATATCTCAACTAAAACATAAGAGTTATAACTCTCGTTGTACGTCCCCCATCCTCATGATGAAAGCATGTACCTTATACAAAACCAGGAGTGGGAAGGTATATAAACTCCATGGTTGCCGGTGATCTAATGGAAAGAATATGGGAATGGGCCCAATTCCAGGGAGTTGCAAGTTCCAGGAAAAGAATACAGCTTTATAAGACTTACCGGTAAGCTATTGAGAAGTCCCAGAGTTGCAGAAACATGAAAGTTGCAGGTTAAAATCTTCTCCACTATAGTTGGTATAAATGCACTCGAGGCAATGAACGACCAGCGAGGACGGTATGCTGATAATTTAAGAGAATATCTCAGCGAGAGCACATTGCCAACAAACACAAAAGTCCCACCACAGGGTTTTGAGCCATGATCAGGACTCTCAGACTCTGTCGATGACGAATTTTTCCTTAGCTGCAAGCAATCGGAAGAATAAGGGCTCAAATATGAGATCTCGACCCATGACATGCCCGGGGTCTGAACAGGAGCCATGCACGATTCTTCCTGTCATGGTTGATGAAATAAAGTTAGATGTAGTAATCATAATTTCCACAGAAGCAAGCACTTGAGTTAGAACAAAGTGATATTTATCCATGCTGAGGATTAGATTAATATTTGTACACGAATTTCCACATAAACCGAGATTATTATTAGCAGGTTAAACAAACCTTGATCCAGCGGAAACCAACCTACCTGAAATTCTGATGGCATTGATTAATATTTTTAAAATTTCCAGTACTCTTAGATTTAGAAGGAAAATCAATATGCTAGCAGAACGCTAAATGCAAGAATTATAGAACATTTAGAAGTCGGAACTCAAATGCTTTGGTCCTCAGAAACTAATCAACATTGAATCTAGAGAGTCTATACCTCCAAACATACACAATCATTTCCCTGAGTTCCATCCATTTGCCAGCCGTCCCCACACTTTTTAAGCTTGACGACATCCTTAGCAATCAAGCAATGCTTGTTTTCTGGCCTGCTTTGGTTGGTACCACGACTGTTGTTCCCAGATAAAAAACTTGAATTAAAACAAGACATGTGCACAAAAGCAGCAAGTTCGCCCGGACAAGAGAAGGGGCCATCCGATGCTCGAGTATTCTCACTGGCTTCCACCCAGACATTAGGGATACAGTAGCCCTTTTGACCACTGGTTGCAACCCGATCCATCTTTTCGATCCATTCATGAGGATAGTCGATGCTAGACCCATCCACTGAGACGATAACATCACCACAGGATAAATACCCCGACAAAGGAGAAGTTTGGGGCACCTCCCATACCTGTTCCAAACAGCAATTTAAGAATGAAAAAGATACTAGTGAGACCATGAGATGTCTGGACTTTGCGGAGACTTACCATGGGTCCTTCACCGTGTATGTATAGAGGGTACAAGATCAAAGGAAGAAGAAACAATGTCAATCCACAAAATGCAGAGAACTGGGGAAAGTACGCATCTCATTAGATCTGTTAGCGTATTGTATCACAGGCTGTCATGCAAAGCCACATACATGCCAAAAGCCAAAGTGGTGCTAGAAATTAGCAACATAATCCTCATCAAAAAGCAATGGTCGCCAATATTTTGTACTATTGTATCCTATCAATTAATTTATTGATTAGTACATAATAATTAACAGCCAAAAAGTAACCCAGTGGGAAATAAGGAAAAATTCTACTCGCTTGAAGAATCCCAATAGGATGATATATTGTAGAAGACAAGTTCTGTAAAAGTACTAATTTTGGATATATAAATCGATTCAGCAGATCAATAGAAATCAACCAAGAATCATACCATGGAATTGGTGCCTTGACCATGTAAAGAAGGCCCTAAACTAGTGCTCTAAAGAACTCGTTTATGTAGTTTAGGGTTAGAATTAAGTTCAGTCTATGTTTATTAGGTTTAATTTAGGTCGAGACGAGATTATTTTCTCCTAGCTGCTATTTTTTTAGATGGCTATGGGTTATTCTATTAGTCAATAAAAGGTTCATAGTTAAAAGATGACATGTAAGCAGATAGGATTCAGGAGAGGAAATGTTGATTTGAGAGAGGAAATGTCAGTTGGAGAATGTGTATAATATTGTAATTTTCTGATGAAACAAACACCATAATCGGCCTTCAAATGATTTGTGATAACCTAAGCCGACATGAAATATTCACGATTCACCAAGATTATTGGCTGGAAGTCCAACTCGATTTCATCCTCCAAGGGGACAGTAAAAGGAGGAGTCGAGGTCTTCTCTTTGACTTGTTTTAATCCAGTCATGCTATTTTGATTTAGGACCTTAGTTGCGGTAGTTTAGGGTATCCATTATGAAGTTAAAAATAAGACTTTCTTGGTGTAAATCAAAGTCTACGACATATGCATTATTATGCTTGTCTTTAATAAATTTAGTTTTGCAGGATGCGGCGAGGCTATCTGATGACTCGACGTCAGGGGTTTTTCAGGATCTTTCTGCTGAAGCTGGGGAGGCTCGAGAGGAGCAGGCAGGAGTTGATCATCCCATGGATTCATTTGATAAGTGCAAAAAGTTGCCTCTCATCTTGCCAACTGCCCCACTTTCCTTACCATGCCGAATCCAGAGCTTCAGTCCCGAGCTAAAGACTCCTGGCCTAGGGGTCAGTCTGATAGGGTTACAAGGAGCAGGGGGGCTAGTTAGTGATGTTAGGACTCTTTTTCATCGTGCTATTGTGATAGTTTTAGTTGAGTATTGTGTATTTCCTCTAGTCTAGGGGCTACCATGTCGGTCTGCTGCCCGTGAGATGAGGTAGGGTTTCTTGTGTTGTGGCCTATCTGGTCATGTGGTCTGCTTGCTCATTCAGAGACAAGCCGTGTCCTGTAACAGCCTTTATTTTCCAGTAGTAGATTAGTTTTTTACCCTTCAAAAAAAAAAAGAGTTCAATCTAACCTTCCACATCCAATAAAAAATTTCCCTCCACTCTCTTCTACTTGTCAACATGCCTACTAGACATGGTTCTCTATTTTAGGCAGTGCTATGGGTTCATCGAATGCTAGTAGCACTTTTACTTGTAAAATATAAGCCTGTAGACAGTTTACCACATTCTCACTGATTGGATATCCAAGTAATGGAATGGAAATCTTCCTACCAATTTCTGACTTGGGCGTTCTAAGATCTCCCTTGTTCTACAAATCTCAGCAATATTTCCTTTTTTACAAAAGGTGAAACTTTTGTTTCATTGTTAACCTAGGTATATTCAGTCCACTATAAATGAACAGTTTGCGACTTGTGTGGGCATTTCAGATAACTATTGAAATGGAAATTGTTTGAATCATTATCTATCATGCAAGAAAAAAGATAACAATTGGCACTACATGGAGCTTGTGATGATGCTTTTGTCATGGTGCTAGCTTTTATGAGCATGAAGCTACTCTACTCTCAGGATAAGGCAAGTCTTTTTTTTAGAAATCCCTCTTGTGTGGAGATGGGGTTTGGCCTAGACCCTACCAGAGGATAAGGCAAGTCTTGTTTTGTGCATTTATTTTTATGAATATCCACATACCAACTGATGGATGTGGGTCACGTAACTTTAGTAAAGCTTGAAGGTACAACAGGAGCCAGCAGACTCAGCACAGCTCCCAACTTCATACGTTGTTAGAAGACACCCAAGAACATACGAAATAGTTTTGTTAGTTGGTTTATACCCATGTATAGCAACATTCACCAACAGACGGCAAATTTAAAGGCCCGGGTAAAACTGAAAGTCTGAAACAAATGTATAACGGATTCAACAGAAACCATAACCGTTAGAGCTAAAAGTAAAGTGAATGTTCATGTTGTCAAGCAAAGAGAATTAAATTACTGCTGGCTCATGCCACATGCACATTTACTGAAGATTTATACTAAGTTAAAAACTCACCGTTAGATTATGCCATATGCCAGCACAATATATTCGAAGAGCAGCAAAGTAAGGTAAACTCTGAAGCAAATCATAGTTGAAAGCGACCAAGGCCCCAGGAAATAGTATTGCTAGGAATATGGCAATGTACTCAATATGAATGCCCTCACTGTTATTTGCACAATAGTTTAGATATAGGCAGCAATGATAATCTAACCATTAAAAAGAGTTCAGAATTCATGAAAAAACAGATTGCATATAGATATTTCCCCCGCTACCAAAAGATAAAAAATCACCAACTAGCACAACAGAAAATTCAAATCAAGTACGTTAATTAAATATCACATATTGCAGGAAATCAAATCCATTACAATTCACAGTTGACAAGAAAATGTTCATGCATTAGAATAGTTCATGGAGACCTTATATATCTTAGAGTGTCAGCACCTTGCCGTATTTTAAGAGGACCTCTACAATTATTGTGCCAAGAGATTATTATCATATTTTATATCATCTGTATCATACATCATCTTGTCATATCCCGGTTTACATAGGAATAATACCAAATCCTAAAAGCTAAAGTATACAAGTAAAACTCAACTGCAATCCTGGTACAAATAGGTGCAAAATGAAGAGATTTCATCAATTTTCTAGGATTCCTTTTTCGATTAGAAAACTAACTCATATGGGATTACTAGTTCAAAAACAATTCCTAGTTACAATAGAACTCTTACTCAAAAAGAATTCCTACTTAAAATAGAATTATTTTTTATGAGTGGGGTTCTTAGATGAACTAGTTTTCCTAGTTCAATCACGAGTTCTACTAGGGTCCATAGTCAGTGAAGGATTCTCTGGTGAAATCGTTGAGACCTAGTTGAGAAAAATTAGATGAGCCAGTTTGAGTTTTTTTCTCTTATTTTGTTTGTAACATTTGGTGTATTCCAGGACTACTTTTAAAATTGAGTTTTAGTCCTAAGCCTCCAATCCGGAGGGAAACGGTGATTGGCTCTTATTTGAATCCTAATTCTACCAAAGACAAGGGAGGGCATCTCATCAAAGCTGGAGCCGGACCCTCCCCTGCCCTCTATAGCTGGGCGGACCCTTCCTTGGCTTCCAGAAGCACACGGGCCCTTCATTGATGTGTATGGCCGTCCAGTTTTTCTTTGTGGTGGTTGCAGAGCTTTAGAAATCCTAGCCCTACTAGGGAACTAATGGGAATGAGGACCAAATTTGTGTCTATAAATAGGGTCTTAAGCCCCCATAGTGAGATTAACCAATTATTTAGAGCTCTCTTTCATTGTTGCTTTGTTGTGATTGTCTTGGTCCCCATGATGAACATTATGGAACATCTTGGTGAGGCACTATGATGCCAATTTGAAGTCTCGCTCTCATATATTGTCCCTCTACTTTTATCGTTGCATTTTCCTTTAATTTATGCATCTTTAGATTGTTTTCTGCTTGCCCAAGTTGTTATTTTATCAAACTCTCGATGGCAAAAACAAGTTAAAGCCACATCCCTACCAAGACAAACCCTCATCACTCAAACCCAATCCCATGTTTTTCTAATAGAGCACAGCCCCAAATCCCTTCTAACCCCCTTGCATTTGAGTGGTATCAGAGATTTGTCTCGGTAGTTTCCCTTGTCATGCAGGTGCCCCTCGGCACGCCTTTTCATGTCACCCACATACTTTTCATCTTGCTTCACATGTTGTAATCAACATCATTTCGAGTATTCCGGACGATTAATCACTTAATCCCCACCTGTCATTCATCACGGTTCCCTGACTCACACTTCTGATACCTCTGGTTGGTCATCTTATAGATCATGATGATAGTGTACTACTTGACTCCTCTTCTTGTTACATACAAGGGCCCTGAGTCCCTGACTGATCTGAAATGCTAATAATTATTGATCATGCACATACATATATAGAGCCATTAAAGGATAGAGTATGTGTCACTAGAAGATTTATCTATTCTCAGCATTAATGAAGAAAGCAACATCTGTTTGAGAAGAAGACAGACAGAGCCAAGTCTACAGACAAAACAGAGCTCAAATTTGTACAAATCTGTTTTGTTTGTCATTTCTTTTCTTCTAAAAGGACATAAATACCGAATGACTTAACAGATTCATAAAAGACAATACATAAAGTACGAAACTTGCCTTGCTGCAGCGACAGCATGCCCGAATTCGTGAATCGCAACAGACACCAAAGTGGAGAAAACCATAACACAAGTGTCCATGATGGATATGCTGAAACCACCAGCCTATGCTACATTTATGACAGTATTCAGTACTCCAATATTTATCGAGATATGCAGAACCCAAATTTGAATTAGCACTGACCAAGGGAGAGGTACCAAATAACCAGTCCAAAAGGTCGTTCAGCCCAGACGTACCCTTGTATATATGAATAACCCCAACTGATTCCCAGAGTAGCATCTGGCAGTCACACAATCAACAAGCAAGCTTATATAGCATGTGCACCAGGCATAGCACAATGATGAGACAAAAAAGAATTGTTTAAGACAATTTCTGGTAGAGAAGGTAGAATAATAGCACGTAATGCAAACCAAGATGCCCTAACAGGGCATGAATTACCATGGGCACTGCAAAGTCAAAGGGTCAATTAACTTTCACATTACAGAAGCAAGGCCAGTAGTACCCTTACAACACAAATAATCTCAGAATTTATCTATATCATTAACCAATTTGTGTGGGATAAAATACAAATTCAATTTGCTAATCTGCTTGTAAGTTTGTAACATCACAAGTTAAACAATTAATAGCTTAAAAGGTTAAAAATCAAGGCCCACAGTGGCACGCGTGCAAATATATTGTTGATAATATCACTAGCTAGTGCTAGGATAAGATAGTACCAAACAATTTCAACCATTTAATAATTTGATTACCTTCCATTTAGATAGTGTCACATTCAAATTTACTAGAAACTGATAGATTTATCAAATAAAATAGATGCCTACTTTAAATGCACAAGAATAGCTATTGATAAATCATAGAATAAATATGGCATGATAATCCTGAAAATAAAGGGTAGCACATAGATATTGAGTATTAGTGAAAACAGGGTTTCTCTCTAACCATGGTTACTCCAACTATCGCCAAGAAACTGAAAGCAACCCCAAATGCAAACCAAACTCGTAGAAACCTGAAGATACAAAAATTAGGGTGCTATTAATAAAGTTAACGAGACATATTTATAATGAAATGTGAACCATGCAAGAAGTGTTATGAAACCTTTAGCAGAAAGTAAGCATAACCAAAATACCAATATGGGGGGCGGGGCATATAACTGCCTACGTTATGTCTATTTTGTAGATAATCCCCTAGCTTCCCACTTTTACCTGACATCTCCTTTATAGCTTTTCTGCAAATAACCACTTAACTACTTAAGTTAGTTATCCTTCCCATGAATAGTCACCCAATAAAGTGTTAGCAAGGCACCATTTAAATTAACAAAAATGCCCCAAAGACTTTGATATCCCTAAAATACCCTTAAGATTTCATTAGAGGAGAATTATTCTCAACCACTGCCCCCACCCACAAGCTCCCCCTCATGTGCAGCTATGGTGGCTAGATCGTGCTTTGCCCCACCTAAAAGCGCCTTTGGTACATCAGAAAGATTCGGAACATCCAGATCAAGTGTCACTCTAGTCTCACTAGCACGAGCCTCCAGCCTATCCTGGAAAGGTAATTGCCCCTTCACCCACAATACCAGCATCCCAGTAGCACCATGAATCCCTCAACTTTGCCACCACCAGCAACCTCCTTGAAAAATGACTAAGGAGTATGATTACATTGTCAACTACTCCACCCCACCTCCATAAGTTCCCTCATCAACCACTCCAAGTTCGACACCTTGTTCTCTAATACCTTCAATTGCGCCATGGTCATGAGCATGGTTGTCCTCCCTCGAGGCCTCTCCGTCGACCCGACTTTACCAACTACCTCCTTGGCCTAGAGAAATCCTCCCACTCCCAATGCCCTAGTGGCTCCCTCAAAGCCCAATCAACCATCCTCCCCCATACATATCAAGTGCTACTCTAGTCTCACTGGCAAGAGCCTCTAGTCTATCCTGGAAAGGTGCTTGCCCCTTCACCCACAAGTATCAGCATCCCAATAGCACAATGAATCCCTCAGCTTTGTCACCACCAGCAAGGACCTTGAAAAAATAACTAAGGAGTATGATTACATTGTCACCTGCTCCACCCCACCTCCATAAGTTCTCTCATCAACCACTCCAAGTACGACACCTTGTTCTCTAATACCTTCAATTGCCCCATGGTCATGAGCATGGTTGTCCTCCCTCGAGGCCTCTCCATCGACTCGACTTTACTAACTACCTCCTTGGCGTAGAGAAATCCACCCACTCACAATGCCCTAGCGGCCCCCTCAAAGCCCAACCAACCATCCTCCCCCAATTTGACTTTTCTTGTAAGCACGCATGATAAAGTTGGGATATACTCTGTCATGAACTACCCGTGCTAGAAACCATCTTCTCCTTTGAATCCATCTCACCAGCCCCTTCCTCTCGAACATGCACCGTGCATCCAAATCGACAATTGCCACCACATCAATAGATCGAGAGCTTTGATGAGCATTACATCCATTGAATCTGATCGAGAGAGAATAAAACGGTTTAGAGAGAGAAAACTCTTCGAATAGGTTTAGAGAGAAAAAAGGGTCGGATTGTAACCCGAACTAAAGCTATCTAAACCAATGAGCCTGATTATCAAACATGATATACTCCAACTGAAGGAAACATCAAGGAGTTATTTGCATAAAAAACTTATTTGCAAACTCAAGAAAATATAGGCAGTCATGTGCAAAAACGTTTTGGCAATTACTACAAAAGTTAGGTTGATGAAACCAATAAAATCGGACACCATTCACAACTAATAAGTACTAATTGAAGATAGTAGTTATCAAGGACCTATTAAAATTACACTGACATGATAATTTTGCCATCTAACATATCGTAGTGAATATTCCTTGCAAGATATGAATAGCGAATGGAGGAGTGCACTTGATAGCAACCATGAAATTCCATCACCGAGCATAAGAAAGCAGAAGTCCTATCCCAAGTCCACACCAAACATACAACGACAATAAAAAAGATCACACATCACCCTTCGCTAATGTACAAATCAAACAGTTGTCATGTGCTAAATTGCTTAATAGTTAATACTTATTGCCTTTTCTCTCAATGTAAAGCTAGGAGGCATAGGCACTTCCCCAGGCCCCCCGTACCCGTGTCAGACACCGACACTCGTCAGACACACCCGACACGCATGTGGCATGTCCCACGTGCTTCCGGAAGCCGGACACGACCGAACACTAGTCGGACTCGCAGTACACGTGCCGGACACAGCTGGTTGATTAGTTATTCGATATAGGGTCGGGTCACAAGCTGTTGTGATTCGGTTTTGGCTTCAACCTATCTGATCCTCTAAGGTTATAACCTCAGAGGATCAGATATGTTGAAACCAAAACTGAATCACAGTCGTTCTTTTGCATGTCATTTGGGCCTGAGTGCGATTCACTTGTCAGGCGGGTTGTAACGGACGGTTATGATTCAGTTTTGGCTTTAACATATCTAATCCTTTGAGGTTTCAGATAGGTTGAAGCAAAAACTGAAAGTCTGAAACACAGTCGTTCTTTTCCATGCCATTTAGGGATGTGTGTGATTCACCGATCGAGCTAGGTGTAACTAATGGTTGTGATTCACTATGCATTAAATTTTCATTTTAGTTGTTTTTTATGAGAATTTTTCGGTTATTGAAATATATATAAATTATAAACACACAAAAAATATAAATAAATATTATTAATTTATTTTGTCGTGTCCTTGCCGTACCCGTGTCCTATTTTTTTTGAATTTGCCATGTCAGCATGCCCGTGTCGTGTCGTACATGTGTCCCCGTACCAATGTCAGTGCTTCTTAGATGTAAAGGAAAAAAATAAAAATTGAACAAGCCATAATTCAAGTATAGCCTCACTATTTAAACACAAGTCTGTTAATAACTTAATACATTATGATTCAATCAATAATAATTATAAAAAAGATTTGGTCGAGAAGAGGCCCCTCCAGTAAGGTAAACTAGGGCTCAGTCCGATCGCTCCCTAATATTGTATCTCAGTTGTCGTCTATTGGACCATGTATATGCCGGACCGGAAAAACCGAAGTCACGCCAACCGAGTAAATTGGTATATAATGCCCAAAAGTAAAGGTGAAAATACTTTGTTTGACAAAAGGAACAGTAAATTAATTGCAATTTCATAGATTATTGCTACAATCAAATACTTTTCAAATATATAGCCAAATTATGCACTTTAATCCTCTCTTTTGTTGAGGAATGAAAATTTTTGTGCAGTTTCAGAAACTTCCACACTTTTTGTGGTATTTCAGTATTGATTCATCTCCTATTGCATGTATCATTTGGTTCCATTAATTCTCAATCTTCCACCCTAAAAGATGGAAGCATCTTTCCCTGACCCCTTCCTCTTGATACTCAGTAATAGCATACACTCATTACAGAACTAATCAAAATGCACCCTACAGAGCTCCTTTCTTTACCTATAAAAAATTGAAATTGTCAACTTTCCTTTAGTGATAAAAGATTTCTTCTACTTCTCCACCCAAACATTTGTAGATAGCTCATTGTTTCAAGCCCTCTCACAAGAAAGGGGAGAATATCTGAAAAAAAATCACATGTTGTCTAACAGAACACATGAAACACTAGAGTGATAGGTTGACGGCTCAACTATTGAAGACAATCTTGAGTGAGAAGTTTTTACTAAATCATAAGTCAAAGTAGAAGATCAATAGAGGGGTCTACGCTCATTTACATTATAGCACACAAACTAGAGTGGACACCAGTACAAGAACCTAACAAAAGATCCAAAAATATATATGGAATTATAAAAACTTCCCCTGAACTATTCACCTCGTTTCATATTCGTCCCTCAAATTTGTTTTTGAGCAATTTGAACCCCGAACTATGCTCTATCTGCATTTAATCTCCCTCCACCAACTTTTTTTACCAAAAATACCCTTATCAGTTTTCAATAATACACAAAATTGTTTCAAAATATTTAATTTATGCTTACCAAGACAAAGGTATTTTCGGAATAAAAGTTGATAGAGGGGGCTAAATGGAAACGGAGAATAGTTCAGGGATCAAATTGTTCAAAAAATAGTTGAGGGACCAATACAAAATGAGGTGTATAGTTCAAGGGAGGTCTTTGTAATTTGCCCAAAATATATTTCTCATTAATCTGACTTGTGCCCAACTTAAATGTCCAACACAACATTGAATAACGAAGTTTTGTTCACATTTTCCCTGATGTTAAGCTTTACTCTATAAACCGATAGTTGTGATTGAATGGTCAATTGTGAGACCAAACAATCAATGCCATTACATAATTGATTGTGAAATGAAGTTGTGGAAGACAACAAATGAATGGCTAGTTCAAATAATAAGTCATTATTGGCAGATGTCTCGTCTTCATGAAATGGTTGACAATGTAAAGTCTATCTAATCAAGAAAAAAGTTTACAAGGACAAAATTAAAACCATAAATCCTCATAATACCTGGCGTGTCGTTGTCCAACGGAAAACAGAAGCTTGTTTAAGTTATAAATCTTGAAATCACAATACCTGAAGATGGATGAGAATCAATTCAGTAAGTAATGTATGTAATTAAAAATTAGGGTAGATTACACTTTACCCCCTAAGTTCTGCCCAAAATCACTTAACCCCGTGAAGTTTATTTTGTTCCAAATCGATCCCTATAGTTTGAAATGTTAACACAATACCCCCTTTTGTCAACTAATAAATTTCCTCTTATGGTAATTTCTATCTAATTAAAACTGAATTGAAGGGCGCAGAATGTAGTTTATTAACTATAGGGGGGTTGAGTG
Organism: Chamaelirium japonicum; assembly: GCA_947650365.1. NCBI lineage: Eukaryota > Viridiplantae > Streptophyta > Magnoliopsida > Liliales > Melanthiaceae > Chamaelirium > Chamaelirium japonicum. The sequence continues at coordinate 62,322,767 of OX393556.1, forward strand.
ATTTTGGGCTAAGGGGCGTAAAGTGTAATTTACCTAAAAAATTATAGGAAAGTTTGACATAAGTCCTTTTTGAGAGATGAATTTTAGTTGCAGGACACGTTAATTTCAAAATATAGCTCAAGTCCCTCCCGACGAAAATATACTCTTTCTGAAGGCGAATGTGTACTCTTTCTAAAACGAATGTACTCTTTTTGAAGATGAATATATACTCTTTTTGAAGACGAATTTATACTTGTAGGGACCTTAGCTAATATAGCAAATTATGGTGTCCTGCAGCTAATATTGCAAAATAGTTAAGGACCCTATGAAATCAAAGACGGTAGTCAGCCAAGGGCCAACTAGGACTAGTCGGTCAAAACTTATTCTAACCCCTCCACCCTCCCTAAACATATATGATATATGAACTAGCATAAATGTCAATAAATATATGATATTAGTCGGTCAATAACAATGCGTGCCTTCACACTTCACAACATGGGTATAAATACATAAGTAACATAATACAGTTGTATTGGCTTCATGCCCATGTCAGAAGACACAGAACTAAGAATTCATCACAATATTTGTTTGTTGATGTTTAATATGCGAACAAACCTAATTTTGATTATAGGGTTATATGGATATCAACAAATAAGCAATAATTATTTGTCTATGTTTTTATCTCAGATTCTCAGGTCCTCAACAGATGATTATAGGAAAGAGTCATTGTTGTGACTCGAGACTTCGAGATATTGTAAAAAAATTAAAAAAATCCAAACAAAATTGCTTGCAGAGACTCCTTGTATAAAAAAAAAATGCTTGCAAAATGCCGCCTAGGGACTAGTCTCAGTCGCTAGTTGGGGACCTATACCTAATTTGCCAAAAAATTTATGGTGCCCTGTGGCTAATATTGCATCCCAAGTCGTACATCTCCCTAATGGAGTCCAATGACAACAATGACCCTACCAAACAGTTGGATTGATAAACCTCCATCACAAACTCACAAGGGCCAGTGTGTATCACCTTTGTCAGAGAATTAGGGTTTACCATAGAGCACTGAGACTCTACAGTGAACACTGTGATCACAATTGGGTATTAGGGTTTACGCGACAGCAGCCGAGAGGAAGGAAGCACGATTAATGCGAGGGAAGAGAGATTTACCAGCAGGAAACGGAGGAGTTGGAGAGGTGGCCTGAGCGGAGGGGCAGAAGGGCCTGCGCCCTTCCGTTCCTTCTCAGTCTCCGGCTAGGCATCGCCGGGCTCTGGCACGGCGAGAGGGCGTGCTGAGTCTGCTGACTATCCGAGTTGCCTGTTGCCGCGCGGTGTTTACCGAAACAGTTGCGCAAACCCTAATCCAATGTTATCAGACCCAGACCGGACATTGACCCGGTCTAGGGCCCGGGTCACGGGTCTCTGGTTCAACCATCAGGTCAACCGGTTGAACCGGTGATATATTTAAATAAATAAATAATATATATTAATATTAAAAATAGATCTAACGGCCGAGATCACGCAGTTGGCTGCACTCACTTCTCTCTCACGAGAGTTGGGAGAGAGAGAAGTGAGTGCAGCCTGTGCAGGTGAGGTGTCCCCCATGTAAAGAAGAGAGAGAGAGAGAGAGAGAGATCTATTGAGAAAGAAAGAGATGGGGTTAGAGAGATAGAGTACATGAAAGAGAGAGAGAGAGAGAGAGAGAGAGGAAGAGAGAGAATCCAGTAGAGAGAGAAAGAGGATGCAGATAGAGGAAAACAGAGAATCCTGTAGAGAGAGAAAGAGGATGCAGGAGAGAGAGAGAGAGGAGGTTGGAAAGAGGGAGTGAGAGTGCAAGTGGGGTTCTAGGTGGGTTGATGGGGTTGGGTTCACTGGAGGAGGGGAAGGTGAAAGAGGTGGAAGGGTGGTGATGGAGGTTGGCCGGAGGTCGGGAAGAAGGCGAGGTTAGCTCGGGGTCGGGATGGGGTGCAGGTGAGAGTGAGAGTGAGAGAAAGAGAGTGAGTTGTAGAGAGAGAAAGAGAAGATGGAGGCGGTCGGGGTGATCGTGAGGTGCTGGGCCGGTTTTTAAGTTTTAACCGGACCGGGTCACACGGGTTTACACACAACCAGCCGGTTCACTCGAGTTTTACCGGTTCTTTAGTATTTCCAATCCGATCTATCAACCGAACCGGCCGAGGGTCCGGGTCACCGGTTCACCAGTTCGACCGTCCGGTCCGGTCCGGTTATGATAACACTGCCCTAATCCCCTCACGTGTTGCTGGTGTGCAACCAAACATTGTGAACGGGTGATGTGACGGGTACCTGAAAACCCGCATCCGATCCGAATCCGAACCGAAATTCAGGTATTGGTATAAAACTTTTGATATTCGAGTAGAATGTAGTTATAAAAATTAGGGGACTTAGTGATTACTCCATGTGAAGAGGGATCTTAATGGCTCTGCCAGTTAAGTTCACGATCAAGGAACGAATCAATTTTTCTTCGTTTTCTGTCCCGAACTACATTTCCTCCATAGTCTCTTCACAGAAATTTCAGTTGAATAATTGTAATGTTCCTCCTTTCTTTGGGCTGAAAGCACCATGAATAGAACCCGGTAGTTCTGATCAAAAGAATAAAAAACTTGCAATAAGCTCTCCTACAAGTTTCGTATTGCAAATTTGTAATAGCTTCCTCCCAAAATATCACCGAACCACATAGAAAAAAAAAATGACAATAGCGTCCAGCATAAGTTCATTAAATTTATATTTCTTGCCATCAACTTAACACGAGCCATTTTTGCATGAAAATCAATTGAAATCACTCCAGATTGTCGATTTAAAACCACAAAATATTTGTTTTTCTCTATATTTTCATAAAACTTTTTTTTATTCTATCAACCAACCAAATAGTTATTTTTTTTACCTAATTGTTACTCTTTACATGCGAGATAGAATTGACTTGGTCTTGCATAGTTAAAGACATTTTTTGTCACAAGATAATCATAGTGTGACTAGATGAGCAAAAATACCGCTACAACTAAGATATTTAACCATACCAAATTGTTACTCTTTGCTAACAGATTGTTACTCTTTACCAATATTGTTACTTTTTTGCTAAGATTGTTATACTTTATATGTAGGGCTAAAATTATCTTTTAAATTTTTTTGTTATTACATGTGCGCGGTAGAAGGAACATGCGTTAGCCAAAACTAATGGATTATTGTTCTTTAACGATTGTTATTCTTTATTTATAAGGGTAAAATTACCATTTAAAAAATTTTGGTATCATGTGCACGAGAGGAGTACGCGTTAACCAAAGACCAACTATAAATAAAGTGGTATTTGAATTTATCACGTAAATGCCCAAAGAGGTATTCGAATTTACGAATGGTGACATCCATTCTTTCACAGAGAACCGAGCTTGGGGGGTTTTGCACCGCTCCCGTGCCACACTCGGACACCGGTCGGCCTCCCCAGGGTCATCGCTACGAAGAGGATGCAAAGGAGAACCATCAGAGACCGTCAGTTAGTACCGAGGTTCACCGCTTCCATGTCGGCGGACTCTGTGGTCCGGGACAAGCTCCGACCATAGAGTCCGGGTGGCTCGGCTTGGATTCTGGCCACTTTGTTGCCAACCGGGTAGGTCCGACGCCATGTAAAGAGGGCCGTAAGGGTTCTGTAGAGGTAAAATTATCATTCAAAAAATTTTCGCTATTACATATGCGTGGAGAGAAGGAGCTTGGGTTAGCCAAAGTCCAATTACAGGAGCTTAACGTTGAGTTCAAACTTTACATACCCTTAACGTAAAATGAAAACCTTTTTAAGGAGCCAACGTTAGTAGCCACTAAAAATTATACCCAATCAATTTTTCGATACGATATAGGTATCTAAATACACAATCGCTAAATATAAATAATAGACTATAGGATTATATAAAATAGGCATTAGGGTTAGACTTTAAAGGTTTTTTTTTTGTGAATATTGTATAGTATGAATTGTGTGTAGATTTTTAAGATTGAAGTTGAGAATTGTGTCCATTAAAACGTTCACATATAAAATCAAATCTTACGAAAAAAATTAGATGGCATATCTTATAAAAAAAAATATACAAAACTATACCTAATATATATCTAAAAGCCGAATGGGTATATGGGTTAGGTATGGGCCATCCATCATATCCGAACGGCTATGAGTCAGGTATGCACCCTCCTATATCCGAATCGGTATGGGTACGTGTAGGGGTAAGGCCCGTCCCGAGCTTGACCCACCACCCCTAGTTGCAAGTAGGTCTGTCAAAGAATCAAACTAGGAGCGGATAATGGTAGATCCGAATTTGGTATGTTTATATTTTGAATCAGGTTTGACCGTTTTAATCAGATCACATACCCAAATACTAATTCCAAACTCGTGGATCCCGGATTCGGATCATGACCCCGATCCATTAACAAGTCCAGGAGGTCAAAGTAACAAAAGCAGCTAGGCGTAGACTGATGACTTCTAAGTTTTAATCAATGATTTGCTCAGTCCAATGGATTTTGTGATCCATAGATTCAATAATTAAATTAAAATTGATGAGTTCAACATCAAACAATTGAATCAAGATGGGTAGCTTAGATATCTGATGGATAATGATATATATTAAAAATTAAGTAAATATTTCAGATTGGATTGGATTATAATAGACTTAAATTCGATCCGATTATAATTTTAAAATTTGATCTCAACCCCAAAAACTAATACCAAGCACCGAGAATTTTGGGTTGGATTTGGATCATGATTTGGGTCATTGGCAGGTCTTGCAACTCATCTCCATATATTCTACAGTTTCAAGAAAGGCTCCCCTCAAGTAACCGGATGTGAGGGACCGTTTGGCGAGCACAATCAGCCTTTTCAGAAAAACTATTCAAATACTAGGTTGTCGTATGATGTATAATTTTTTCTTCGAATATGGTCAAAGTGTTACGAAAACACATACCAGACTATACTTCATCACATAGAAGCATCCACATACTAATAGCATATAGAGACTCAAATCAAAAGCAATGACAGGGAGACATCCACCAAATAAGACTATACTTCAACACAAAATCAGAGGTTATAAACTATATTTCAACAGAAAAAACATATTCATGGTAGGGAAAATAGAGATAAAAGAGTGAAAACAAAAATCATTAAGCAGATTATGAGAATGGTAGAAATTTTATATGAAGGGCCCAAATTCTACCAAGCATAACCGCCTCACATCGAGTAAGATTCAATTCGCTCACAAATAAAAATCTGAAATCAACCTTAGCCTCCAAAACGTAATGAGAATGGTAGAAGTTTTATATGATACAAAAAATACATATAATGTATTACATTTAGGAAAGAGCATAATAAAAGAGTAAAACACAATTAAAAATTTTACCTACCTCGCTATTGTTTTTTCTTGGGACATGTCATTGTATAATGACCCCTATATTTGCAATTTTTACATATCTTTTGCTTTGCTTTGCTTTGTCTTGACTAACCTCCAAGCTTGAGCGAATTCCTGATATATTTTTTGATCTACCCTTAGTAATGCAACTCTCTGGATCAAGTATTCGCATATGAACTTGTTCATGTATAAGGGCACATCCTTCTATTTGACTTAAGTTGTTTTCATACATGCTCCTTGTAACTACATATCATAGTGATATAACATCAAGTTTATCAACAAAGCTATTTAAAATAAGCATAACAACTTTAAAATGCTATTGAGGTTGAATGCACATGTCCATACACTTCATAATTGCTTCTCTAATACACTATATTTGAATTAGTGCAACACAATTAAAATCATCTATTTCTTCACTCATTACTCTTACATAATCATACCTTGCTTCGATTGTCCACCTTTGAATGATGTATTTAAGTGGAATGTGCATCACGTTTTGGATATTGATACACCATTAGTACATGAGCATACAATAATCATTCATACTCAAATTTCTTACAAGTATAAATTATTTTATTATTTGTTTTATCAATTCTCACTGTATACCGTATATGATTTGACTTATCCATATGCACTTCATAATATTGACATGTCCTTCTTGTGAAATTTTCATTGCAACATATGTCCCCTTCTTTCTTAATTCTTCATGAAATAACATAAATATTTTCCTAACATAGATTTTTTCGCTTGTATTTTTATTTGATTTTTAGACCATAATGCTGGCTTTGTGTACAACGTGACATGATCATCATAGTTTTCATAGTCATATCGGTGCATTAATGCTAGATTATATTACCTTACAAACTCATTCAATGGTATCTTTGTACTTATATATCCATTAAAAAATAAGTTTATACTTTTGTTATGTTTGTTGTAGTCATCCCTGTAAATAAGACATTATTTAAATAGCATAAAATCCATTGCTTACAAATCTCGTACATATCTTGCAACCAACTATTTCTTTTTAGTTCGTATGTTTCGATTAAATAATCACATTTCATCTCAAATTCTTCAATCGATTCATTGTACTTGTATCTATTATAATCATATTCGAAGTCTTTTTAGTGTAAATTCACCTGGGTCAAATGTTTGATCTTAATTTACCCTATGTGCCATATATAAAATCAATGTATGATATTAGGGAAAACTTTCGGAATGACTTTTGTTATTACACTGCGTTGATCCGTGATTATTGAAATAAATCTTTTACTCCACAACGTCTTCAACCAAGTCTCAAACAACCATATGAATGCTTTTACAATTTTGTCTGCCAATAAATCATGACCGAACAAAATAGATTGCCTATGGTGGTTGACCCCCATGACAGGAACAAATAATATTAAAAAACTATTTATTATGTAAGTCGAGTTAAATATAACAATATCGCCAAATTATTGATAGGATATTCTTGATATACTATCCACTAAAATACACTTATTATTCTTTACTTTTCATCAATTTCAACTTTATAACAAAAATTTATCATTTTTGACACGTTTATCCATAAAATCCCTCATAATATTAATGTAGTTATGTCTTATATTATTTTTACAATATTTTTTAAATAACTTCGAGTGTCCTGTGGGGTAACTATTATGTTTTCGTTCATATTCTGTCACACCTCAAATTTCGGACTAAGAAGAGAGGGTCCAAAACTCGAGGGTGATCTATATAAAAGATAAACAGAAGCCATATAGTATTACAATAAACTAATAACCAAGTCCACTAAACATAATAACCATTATCTCAAATCCACTTACATCATCAAGAAAGAACTATACTAAAATAAAAGACAGAATAGAAACTGCATCTATGATTCCTACCATCGCAACTCCTGCGTTACGCTGCTACTCCTATTATAACAGGAACTGTGGCTGCATTCTTAACGCTTCATCTGTGGATATGAACCTGGGGGAGAGAAAAACAATAACTTTCCCTGAGTACGATTACTTAGTGGTCCTAGCAAAAACAAGTAGAATCAACTACATACAACAACATAATTATATCAAATTTATTTCTACGAAAACTAATAACAAAAGAATAAGTAACTGCAAGAGAAGTATTATAAATGAACTGTAAAACTACAACTAGAAGTACTACAAATTTATATGATGTACTCTACTCTACAGTGTTCACTTATTATTTATATGATACATATACTAACAGACGATTTCCTCATGAGGCGACCCATATCACGTCATTAGAGAACCCATTAATCTATATTTTAAGTTGTGAAGAGAATTCCCTCATGAGGCGTCTCATTCCGCTTCATGAGAGAAATCCCTAAAATGAGAGAAACAGAAGAAGAAGAAAAAAACAAAAGAAGTGTGAGCACTCGGTTTTTACTGTCCCGATGACATTATTATGGCACTAAGAGAGAAAAGAAGCGTATCATAGGGTCCCAATTTCACACAGAGAGGAACCTACTCTATCATCCTGTGCACTAAGAGGGAAAGGAAACATGCACAAACAAAGTACTGTACTACACCCAAGTGGCCAAGTTGTTTTTCGTCTTTCACGGTGGAGCAACTCCGGCCCAACTTACTTTCTGTGGAATAAATTCTAGGACTGGGCTAACTAAACCTGTCCCCACCAGAGTATCATTCTTATTATTTTTTTCTTTCTTAGCCTAACCCTTTGGTCCTACCTACTTTTTTAAGCCTATGCTACACTCGGGGGCTCACTACCCTTGTGCACACACGGACCTCCTACTCGAACCCTGGGTAGCATGTCATGTTATTGCAATGATAGAAACCATGCTACTTGCAATGGTATTTTCATTCCAAGTCATGCAACCTGCCATGACTTATTCCCGATTTAAAATCGTAATTCCATAAAATCAACAAACTCGTGAAGCTCGTAAAATTTATCTTTCTAAGCAACTAGTCGTCTGCATAGTCCCAGTGTAAAACATTATATGGGTGTCCTTGGGTACAACCCCAACTAGAAAAGAAGTCAACCATCGGCCAAACCAGTACCGAGAACATTACCATACTAGGGTCCGGGAACATCATCATGTTCCCTACGCGACGCGGGACATCACCCATCGTGAATAATAAATATAATTTAATATAAGATCTACCTATCGGCCCGACATATCGACATATGCCATGGCCACGGTTCCTAACTAAACATGTAATATTTTATAATAAAATATTTATTTAAACTAATATCATGCGGTACGACTAACCTGTAGAAGGATGATTGCAACTACCGTATCAGTCCACTTTGAACTCAGGTTGGTCTGAAGTACACACAAGAGAAACTATGTAAATAATTAGTACCACGGCAAATGCCGGGTTAATAGTGTGATGGTTCGGGCCTTTAGGGCCCTACTGGATCTGGGTTAGGTTCAGGTTAGACAAAATTGACATAGGTTGGATCAAACCTAATAACCTAAGGATTAATCTAAATCAATTAGTAAGGGTGGGATGCTAACATTAAAACGAGATCAACGTGTTAATGCAAGAATGTACAAAGATAAAGGGGTGAAGTTAAACAAGGCTTGAATGCAAGGGTTACAATCCATTAAAATAGTATGGGCTGACATGTTAAGTGGGGTAAAGTTTGTGTGCAGACAGGTACAACTAATGAGAATTGGGTAGGTATAAATGAATGTCAAACAACAAAATGCCCAACAAGTCCTCCTCCTTCACCATCTCATGTAATCTGAACCAGGACTTCTGGTGACGATTTCTCTGACCTCGGTCGGCCTAAGGTGGATTATGCCCAACTCGGTTACCAGTCATGGCGATTGACTATGGCCATGGCCGCCAGATTAGCCGACCGAAAAATACCCGACCGTTCTAGTTGCACCCCAAAGAATCCCGACTATTACAGGATACGGGAAGATGGGTTGGGGTTGTAGGTGTCCCGAAGGGAGGTGGCTGCCATTGAGGATGTGTACGGTGGTATGGCCCTATGGGTGGTGGTGGTGGTGCCTTTTAGATAGATGAAAAAGAGGGGGTGAAGATAAAGGGCTAACCTCAATGATGGGACAGGGTTCACAGATGCCGAGGAAGACGACCAAACATGACTTGGTCAGCTGTACCTCCTTTCCGATCTCAATTTCTTCTTCTTCTTATTCTCTCTCTCTCTCCAGACGTAAACCAAAAGGGGGACTGCTGCAATGAGGATAGTAGGGGGCATGCAGGTTTTATAGGGAGAAACCCTAGCTTGGCTTGGGAAAAGGGTCTTCTCCTTACTGTCCTATCGATATCGAATGGATAGGAAAGAAGCTAGAAGAGGAGATGAAATACAACTGCTTGGTAGATCCAATGGTTGTTAACGGAGTCGGGTTCGAAATCGATTATTTGGTTCAGATCGGTATACCCTATCACAAAGTAAACTTTAAAAAATTATATATTCCTAACCACTTGTCAAAAAATCCCCTAAAAATATGCGTTGGAATCGAGGCGACGACGCGCACCTGATAATATATAACATAGGTTCGTTCTAAGACCTGAATGTTAGCAAAATTTCGGCAATGCCAATGGACAGTCTATGGTACAATTATAATTAACTTCCTACCCGTATCTTGGATCAACGAGTGCGAATAGCCTTGCGTGTAACTCGTAAGCAGGAACAAATTAAAATACGGTGAAGATAAAATAATCAGAGAGTTTTCAAGATTTCTTTATTTTCATTAAACTAATGAAGAATAAAATTATTCGCAAATAGTAAAGGTAGAAAAAACTTATCATTCGAATTACTAGAATTATCCAGGTCATTACATATTTAATGTGGTTAAAGTTGAAGTAATCTGCGAGGTCCCCATAGACTGATGGAAGCTGTAAATTAATAACTTCGTTAAGTTGACATCCTTTTATTAGAGCGTATCTTTGCAGTATTGGATAATGTAACCAAAGCATGTATACATTCTTCGACAAAATATTTACAATTCACACATTAGCTTCTGTCAAACTAATTCCAGCTTACAACCTTCTTTAAATTTTTGCTATGGATTTAGTATGTGTTCCATTATTCGTTTGCCTTTTTTCTTTAAATCCCTCTTTTGCACTTAAAAACCTTCAAGTTGTAATACATTTTCCTGGACTAAAGCAATAAATATTGTCATTTCGTATAACGAAATCCTTTTTTTAGCATATACGTTGTAGAAACGATATATTCATATATGAACTTATTCAGGTATGGAGGTATATCCTTATGTTTGACTTAAGTTGTCCTTATAACACTTCTTGTAGCTTCATGACATAATGATATGGCATTAAGTTTATCAATAAGGCCACTTAGAATAAACATAACAATTTAAAAATGTTGTTGAGATTGAATACTCATGCCTATACGCTTCAAAGTTGCTTCTCTAATGCACCACATTTGAATTGGTACAACACAATTATAATCATATATTTCTTCACTCATTGTATATGCACAACCATATATATCTTGGTTCGATTATCCATTTTTTAATATTGTATTTAGGTGGAATTTGTATCATGTTTGTATGCTGATACATATTTTGCACATGAGCATATAATAATTCTTCACACTTAAATTTTTTACAAGTACAAAATTCTTTATTATTTGTTTCATCGATCAACACCGTATATCGTATATGATCTGACTCATACACGCATACTTCATGCACATTGGCATGCCCTTTTTATAAATTTTTCATCACAACATATGTCTCCTTATTTTTTAATTCTTCGTGGAATAATTTAAATATTTTTCTAGTGTAGATTCTTCCCGCTTATATTTTTATTAGATTATTAGACCATAGCACTAATTTTGTATACAAGGTGACATGATTCTCCTGATTTTCATGGTCAGCTGATGCATTAATGCTTGATCATATTGCCTTACAAACTCATTAAATGATGCCTTTACACTTATATATCCATTAAAAAAAAAGTTCATACTTTTCGTTGTGTTGTGTCGTAGTCATCCTTGTAAAGAAGACATTCTTTATGCAGTACAAAATCCATTGCTTACGAACATCGTACATATATTGCAGCCAACTATTTCCTTCTAGTTACTAATTTTTTATTAAATGATCCCAGGTCATCTCAAATTCTTCAATCGATTTACTATATTTGCATCAATTGTAATCCCATTCGAATCCTTTTTGGTGTAATTTCAATTGGGTCAAATGTTTGTACTTATTTTGCTCTATGTGCTATATACAAAACCGATGTATGGTGTTAGGAAAAACTTTCAGGATGACTTTTGTTATTTCACTGCATTGATCCGTGATGATTAAAATATGTCTGTTATCCTACATCATCTTCAACCAAGTCTCAAACAACCATGCAAATGTCTTTTCAGTTTCGTCTACCAATAGGGGATAATCGAACATGATAGATTCCCCTCTGGTCAAGGGCTGGTGCGATCGGCAACGGACGGGCTGCCGGTGTCGCCGGAAGAGGATCGGGTTGCGATCGGTGTCGCCGGAAGGGGTTGCTCGGCGCCGACGAGGGAGGGCTGTGATGGGGGGTCGGGGGGGTGGGGGGGTTTAGTTGATCAAGAGAGAGAGAGAGAGAGGGAGAGATGATCCCAGTCATCCATTAGATCCGAATAGATGGCTGGGATCATTTGTAAGCATGGTTTGTAAGAGCCATTAGTGAGAGTATCCCTCCCCATATATATATATATATATATATATATATATATATATATATATATATATATATATATATATATATATATATATATATATATATATATATATATATATATATATATATATATATATATATATATATATATATATATATATATATATATATATATATATATATATATATATATATATATATATATCAAGGTTCTAAAAAGCGTTAGGCGCTAGTCGGGCGGTGGGGGGCCGCCTAGCGCCTAGGCAGCCTAGGCGGGGGGACCTAGGCGGCCTAAGCGTTTTGCCTTTTTTAATTATTTTAATTATTATTTTGATATTATATATATATATATATATATATATATATATGTTTAAAAATTAATATAAGTTCAAGATTATCCCAAACCATAATTCAAGATTGAGTGATTAACAAGAATAAAAGCAAACATGGTCCGCCTGACTAGCCTCAGCCCGCCTGATCCGCCTGGCCAGCCTCAGCTCGCCTGGCTCGTCTGACCAGCCTCAGCCCACCTAGATCACCTAGGCCGCCTTGCCCCGCCAAGACCGCCTAGGCGGCCGCCTAGCTTTGTTGGGAGCTTGGCCGCTTTTCTGGAGCGCCTAGGGCCTAGGCGAGGCGGTGGGGGGGCGCCTAGCGCCTAGGCGGTCGCTTGGACCACTTTTTAGAACACTGATATATATATATATATATATATATATATATATATATATATATATATATATATATATATATGGGCGTGTTAGGATGCGGCGTGCGGTGCGTGCAGCGGCGCACCGCAGCCGCCTGATGCACGCTGCGTGCATCGCACGCATCGCATCAGGCGGTTGCGGTGCGACGCCGCACGCACCGCACGCCGCATTTATCATTTCTTTCTCTCTCTCTCTCTCTCTCTCTCTCTCTATATATATATATATATATATATATATATATATATATATATATATATATATATATATATATATATATATATATATATATATATATATATATATATATATATAGAGAGAGAGAGAGAGAGAGAGAGAGAGAGAAAGAGAATACGGGGTATGAGCTGCCAGCCTATTTATCAATTTGAGCAGTCAACTCCTAGCCATCCGATTTAAATCATCGGCCGTCCATTTTTTTTAAAAAAAAAACACAGCTGACCCTCATCCTCTCTCTCTCTCTCTCTCTCTCTCTCTCGCTCGTGCTGAATATCCGACACCAACCGGCCCTCTTCGATCCCCCCCGGTAGCCTTGCTCCCCTCCGGCAGCCCCTTGACGAGGGAGCAAGGGGGCTGCGATCGACATCGGAAGGGGGCAAGGGGCTGCCGGAGGGGAGCAAGGCTGCCGGAGGGGAAGAGGGCCGGCTGGTGTCAGGCATTCAGTGCGCACGAGCGAGAGAGAGAGAGAGAGAGAGAGAGAGAGGATGAGGGTCAGCAGAATTACAGCTGTGTTTTTGTTTAAAAAAATGGACGGCCAATGATTTAAATCGGATGGCTAAGAGTTGACTGCTCAAATTGATAAATAGGCTGGCAGCTTATACCCCGTATTATATATATATATATATATATATATATATATATATATATATATATATATATATATATATATATATATATATATATATATATATATATATACATGGGTCAGGATCGGATGACCCAGCAAAATTTGACCCAGCAAATAACCCAGCACCCTTTGAGGCAACTAGAGGTTTTAGAATGGGCTGATTTTTTGTAGACATGTTATCTATGATAAATTGATCATCCTTACAAAAAATTAGCCCATTCTAAAACCTCTAGGTGCATCAAATGAGATCTTCAAATCAACGGTTAAAACTGACAATCAAAAACCGTTGATTTGAAGAGCGCATTTGATGCACCTAGAGGTTTTAGAATGGGCTGATTTTTTGTGAGGATGATCAACATACCATAGACGACATGTCTACAAAAAATCAGCCCATTCTATAACCTCTAAGTGCATTAAAGGGTGCTGGGTTATTAATGGGTCAAAATTTGCTGGGTCATCCGATCCTGACCCTATATATATATATATATATATAATATTGGTAAATTACAAAAACCTTCCATGAACAATACACCTAATTTCACATTGTCCTTCAATTGTTTTTCTTTTAACAACTTGACCCCCTTGAACTATCCTCTCTCTGCATGTTCACCTCCTCAGTCAACTTATGCTGACTAGGACACGGGTAGTTTGGTATAAAAATTAAGTTTGATGGTTGAATTTTGATGAAAAGGGTGAATATGCAGACAAAACATATTTAGTTCAAGGCCGTGGTCAAGATGTCAAAAAAAAATTCTTGAAGTATCAGTGTGAAATTAGGTGCATAATTTAAGGGGAGGTTGTATGTAATTTGTACATGATTTATACTACGTATCACAAATGATAAGGGAGTGTAGTGGCTTGCTGCATTGAGCAAAAGGGGCGGGTCATCTATGTTACCCGAACCACACTGGCTCGACTTTGCCTGAAACTCAGCAGGGCTGGGTTCCGACTACCCCACTTGACATGTGACTTGGTCCAACCCAGCCTGCCAGTCCTCAGTCATCCCATCCCTGACTGACCCGATACTATTTTGGTTCGATCTCGCCTATCTTAAATGGTTACACCCCACGCCTGGGTAAACAACGCCATCCAACCGTCTCTGAGTCCACCTCCTACTGCCTACGTGGCGCTCCAAGCCTTAACAACGCCATTCAATCATCTTTGGAGTGCACCTCCTAAGGCCTACGTGGCACTCCGTGCCTGAACAATGGCATTCAACCGTCTCCGAGTGCAACTCTTAAGGGCTATGTGGTAAGAGAAAATGGGATCCACCTTCTCGGGAGCTCCGAGTGCCTCTGTATACACCGATCTTCTTCGGAGCCACTCAAGGAATGGATCCCACACAACCTTTTATAAATCAAGTCCTAAACCATGGATGAACAAAAACCTTGGGTGAGGAGTGGACCCCACACTCCTAGTTGGGAGTCGGTTGGAGAGGAGCTCATAAGAGCATCTCCAACGGGCTCCAAACGGAGCTTCAAAGGCTGACGTGGCACGCGGATCGAATTCCGTCGCTCCAACAGGCTCCGAGTGGAGCTCTGAAGTCCTATGTGGCATGCCACGTGCGGTCCGGACCTCCGAAGCCCTCCACATACAACAGAGGTCCTTTGGAGCCTCTGAACGAATAAAAAATTCTATATTTTTTTAAAAAACCCCCCGGATCTTTCATAAATTATTATATATATATATATAGGGACGGGGAGCCTGGACCTCAGGTGCAGTGTTCACGCTGCACCGGAGCCGCTTCCCGTGCGCCACGTGTCCAAGAAACCGGCCGGATCGAGTTTAAAACCCCGGGACGAACCGCAATCGTCCGATTCTTTCGATCGGATACCAGATCCGATCGCTCGACTCTCAAATGCACGGGATCGATTGCAGCCGTCTGATCCATGCAGTGCACCCCGCCGATCGTCGTCTGATCCGTGCAGCGCACCCCCGCCCGGTGTATCAGTTGGGCCGGGTGATTCCCGTCCGTTCGATCGAGGGAATCGAACGGACGGAAATATTTTTCGTTGTTACTGTAGCTGTGGGGGAGGATTTCGGCCGTCGTATGCGACCCTCCTCCAACAGTCGATTGAAGGTTTGACCCTTCGGGATGTGGCGCGCTTCGAAGCGCTGCGTTGTGACTTGCTGGGCTGTCACACAAGCACCGTAGAGTAGAAGGGTAGAGAAATAGATGACACAGGATATGGTGACGAAGTTCGGTCGAAGCCTACGTCTCCGTGCGGTAAGACGCAACCTTTGAATCCACTATCTCTGAGTAAATAGTAGAGCTACTCTCGATAGGCCGAGGAGTGCTTCTTACAAGTAATCAGAGGGTGGAAAAGGAGTGAAAACCAAAAAGCTCAAGGAGCTCTGGAAAACAGAAAGCCGATTTCTGGTCTCGAATCTGGGATCCGGAATCATTTACAGGGTCTGCTATTTATAAGGGCTTAGTTTATCTGGAAAATATTCCATGAATATTTCTAGGAATATCCAGGGTTTGATAAATACCCGGGGGATTTACCAGACCCCAGATAGTGCAAGTGGGCCCCAAGCAGGACTGCGGGTCCCACCGTTGTACCTATAGGCCCCAGGCAGGGCTATGGGTCCCACCATTGGACTCGTGGGCCCCAGGCAGGGCTGCGAGTCCAAGCGTTGGACTTGTGGGCCCCAGGCGGGGCTGTGGGTCCCATCATTGGGCGTTAGCCAGATTTTGCACCTACAGTTACCCCCTCCCAGCTAGATAGGTGTTAACCTAGCTAGTTGGGATTTTCTGGTGCAAAGTCGGTCGCTCGTCTGCCGATCCTTTGTTCGGGGTTGGTCGTCATCTGTCTGTCGACCTGCTACGAGAGGCTGACCGTTGGGCCCGCCGACTCCCTGCCAGGGGTCGGCCGGGTGTGCGTCTGCCGACCCATTGCGCAGGGCTGACCATCATCTGTCTGCTGACCCGTTGCGCGGGGCCGACTGTTGTCTGCCTGCCGACCCCCTGTCCGGGGCCAACAGCTGCCTGTCTGCTGACCCCCTGTCCGGGGCTGACCATCGTCTGTCTGTCGACCCCCTGTCCGGGGCCGACTGTTGTACGTCTGCCGATCCGTTGGGTGGGACCGACTATTGGTGTGTTACCCCCTCCCAGTTGGGTAGGTGGTAACCTGGTTGACTGGGGTCACAAAAATAGCTGCGCGCAAGTCGGTTTGGGCTAAAAAACCTAGGGGGCGCTGGTCAAAAAATATTAGGGACAGGGGGTTTTGTGCAAAAAGTCAAGAGCAGGGGGTTTTGTATAAAAAATTAGGAGCAGGGGTGGTTCATGCCAAAAAATCATTGAGCAGGCGGGTTCTGTGCAAAATGTCAGAGGTAGGGGATTTTGTGCAAGAAGTTAGGGTCAGGTGTGGTTTTGTGCAAAAAATCTTAGGTAAGGGGTTATATGTAAAAATTTGGGTCAATTTTGTGCAAAAAATCAAGAGCAAGGGGGTTTGGTCAAAGATTCTGGGTGGCAGGGGTTTTTTTTGTAAAAAATCATGGGCTAGATTTATTGTCAAAAAGTGATAAAAGGGGTTCTGAGCAGAAATTTTTAGGACTGGAGGGTTTTTTGCAAAAACCCAGGTTGGGTTTTGGGGGGTCGGTAGAAGTGTACAGGGAGACTCCCGGGGTAGACCCAAGAGCACCCGGGGTGGTAAGTGGGGTTTTCTCCTAGTGGGGGGTCGGTAGAAATGGTGACCATTGATCGGATTATGATTGAATCGTACCCACATGATTTAAACATCGTGAAAATGTATTGCACCCAGCCCGCATCGGATGGTTGTGATTTGAGCCACCTCAGCTTTGTCTTTAGTGGGTCGGAAGACTTTTTTTTTTTTGTCGTGTAGGGGGACGGGACAGGCGGGGGGGGGAGGGGGGGGGGTCGTCGCTGGGGAGCTGAGGTCGGGAGGCGCGCAAGCGGGTGCAGCCGGGCCGGCGGGCGGGGGGGGGGGGGGGGGGGGCTGGTGGCACCCCTCTCTCTCTCTCTCCCACTCTCTCTCTCTCAATCACTCTCTGTCTCACTCACTCTCTGACTCTCTTCTCTTCTCTTTCTTTTTTTTTTTATGAACATGGGGAATGCTCCGGTGCTCTGGAAGATGAGACGGGGGAGGTAGAGGTCGGCGCTCCAGGTGAAGAGGGAGTTGAAGTTGAGGCAGTCCGGGCGGAGGTCACGGAGAGCACCACGGGAGGTCGATTGTGGTGATAGGGTCGCAGTCACACGTGGTGAAGTAGGTTGCCGGTGACTGAGATGTATGAGGGCGGCTGCAATGAGCCGACGGTGCCGGAGAAGGAAGGAACCCCTCTCTTTTTCTGTAATGTCTCTGATTCATCTGACAGCACCCATGTGACTTCACGTGAAGGTGGCTGCTTTGTTTTGAGCAAAAATCCTAGCCGTTGATGTCATCGAAGTGGGAAGCAATGGATCGGAAGCAAAGGGCCTCTTGATCAGATGCTACGTCGAATTGTGTAGTGGGCTCTTGACTCGGTGGACTGTGTTGATCAGATCCCACAGACCCTCTTGATTGGAAGTGTAAAGGGGGGTTGTGGGGTGTTTGCCTTTCTCTAACTCTCACCTCTTCTCTCTAACTCATTTGGGGATGGTGAGCCGAGCCGTTCCACCACGAGCCGAGCTGAGCCTTGATCTATTTGTGCTTGTCTTGTAACCGAACAAACTCGAACGAGCATGTCGGCGCACGTTTTTCGGCATCGACCGTCGCACCTACCGACCCCTACCAAGGGCCGGTCGAGGGTACGTTCGCCGTTTTGTTGTCTGGTGACGAGTGTCGCGTCTGCCAACGCGTTGTCCGTCATCAACCGTCGTGCCCATTGTCGTGTACTTTGTCGAGCGTCGAGGCGGCGACAATAGTCTTGGACTTTGTCTTCGAATGCCGAGGCGAAGGCCGCCTTGGGTTTTGCTTTCGAACGCCAAGGTTGTCACCTTGGGCCGAGACGATATCGCCGTCTCGGGCTTTGTCTGGTGTCAAGGCGGTGAAGCTTGCCTCTGACTTTGTCTTCGAATGCCGAGACAAAGGTCGCCTCGGGCTGAGATGGTGCCGACGTCTCGGGCTTCGTCAGGTGCCGATGCAGCGAAGTTTGCCTCGGACTTTGTCTTCGAAGGTTGAGGCGAAGGTCGCCTCGGGCCGAGACGGTGCCGACGTCTCAGGCTTCATCAAGTGCCGAGGAGGTGAAACCTACCTAGGACTTTGTCTTTGAATGCTGAGGCGAAGGTCGCCTCGGGCCGAGACGGTGCCGACGTCTCGGGCTTCATCAAGTGCCAAGGAGGTGAAACCTACCTAGGACTTTGTCTTTGAATGCCGAGGTGACTGTGACCTCGGGCCGAGACGGTGCCGAGGCAGCGAAGCTTGCCTCGAACTTTGTTTACGAATGCCGAAGAGAAGGTCGCTTCGGGCCGAGATGGTGCCGATGTCTCGGGCTTCCTCTGGTGCCGAGGCAGCGAAGCTTGTCTCAGACTTTGTTTTCGAATGCCGAGGCGAAGGTCGCCTCGAGCCGAAACGGTGCCGACGTCTTGGGATTTGTCAGGCGCCTAGGTGGTGAAGCCTGTCTTGGACTTTGTCTTCGAATGCTGAGGCGAAGGTCGCCTCGGGCCGAGACGGTGCCAACGTCTCGGGCTTCATCAAGTGCCGAGGAGGTGAAACCTACCTCGGACTTTGTCTTTGAATGCCGAGGTGACTGTGACCTCGGGCCGAGACGGTGCCGATGTCTCGGGCTTCGTCAGGTGCCGAGGCGGCGAAGCTTGCCTCGAACTTTGTTTTCGAATGATGAGGCAAGGGTCGCCTCGGGCCGAGATGTTGCTGACGTCTAGGTCTTTGTCAGGTGCCGAGGCGGTGAAGCCTGCTTCAGACTTTGCTTTTGAATGCCAAGGCTGTTACCTTGGGCCAGGACGATGTCGCCGTCTCGGGCCTTGTCTTTGTATGCCGAGAATGGGACCTTGGACTTACTGATTGACGGAGGGTAAGAATCCGGAGTACTCAACGTGGTGCCTTTGTATCGGTTTGACTTAGGCGAAACGTCGTTTTAGTCGAACCTATATATTGAGACACGTAGCTTTGTACCATTGCAGGTTAGTCGGTCGTGTTGCAACGCGAACCGAACTAACTGTGGCGAGGCACTAGTGCATGTGTCCTTACGTGACAACGGGAGCACGTGCGACGCCAATGATTCGGAGTACTCAGCGTAGCGCCCTTGTATCGGTTGGACTTAGGCGAAGCGCCGTTTCAGTCGAACCTACGTATCGGGACACGTAGCTTTGTACCGTTGCAGGTTAGTCGGTCGTGTCGCAATGCGAACCGAACTAACTGTGGCGGGGCACTAGTGCATGTGTCCTTACGTGACAACGGGAGCACGTGCGACGCCAATGATTCGGAGTACTCAGCGTAGCGTCTTTGTATCGGTTGGACTTAGGTGAAGCGCCGTTTCAGTCAAACCTATATATCAGGGCACGTAACTTTGTACCGTTGCAGGTTAGTCGGCCGTGTCGCAATGCGAACCGAACTAACTGTGGCGAGGCACTAATGCATGTGTCCTTACGTGACAACGGGAGCATGTGCGACGCCAATGATTCGGAGTACTCAGCGTAGCACCCTTGTATCGGTTGGACTTAGGCGAAGCGTCGTTTCAGTCAAACCTACGTATCAGGGCACGTAACTTTGTACCGTTGCAGGTTAGTCGGCCATGTCGCAACACGAACCGAACTAACTGTGACGTTGAGTAGAAGTTGAGATAGAATTTGATAGTCTTCGATATAACTTGAAATAATTGTCATTTCATTGATAACTTGGTAGATATTACATCATGGATTTCAGATGAGGGACCTTCCGAGTTGTTGATAGTCGGTGGTCTTTTACTCTGATCGGTCGACGGGCTACTTTCCTTTGGTATTTGTGGTCTTCTGAGGCTCTGCGGGTCTATCGCCTGCCCGTCTTGACCTCTTGGAGGTTCTATCTTCCTCAGCCTCCGTGTTGTGAGCTTGATCTATTGGTCTCGTTGGTTCCTTATCAGAAAGACGCTTCTTGAGATCATATTTCTTGCGAGTGAGTACTTGATCGTCCTCCACCTCGATCTCCTTTTGAATTCGATCGAATAGCACTCCGATGGAGGCAGGAGGATTACGGATGAGGTCATTGTAGATGTGGAGGTCAAAACGTAGAGCATTCTGGAATGCAAGCATGATGGCTTTATCGTCGAGGTGGTGTCCAAGAGCACAACATGCTCGTTCTGGAACCTTCGAGAGAACTCCTGGAGGGTTTCATCTGATTCCATCCTGAGCCGGTAGAGGGAGTCCAGCTTTTTCTCTGGCTTGAGGTTCAGCTAATAGTGTTGAACAAAGAGGTCTGCCAGATCCCTGAATTAACTTACGGAGGCCGTAGGGAGGTTGTGATAACAGTCCAGTGACATATCGTCCAGGCTGTCAGCAAAGGTGCGGCATAAAACCTGGTTGTCTCTATCATATGGCGTTAACGCTTGCCTGAAGGCGAGGATGTGCAGCGTCGGATCTCCAGTCAAGCAATTGAACTTGGGGTGAGCGGGGGCTTTCCAGCTTCGAGGAAACAGGGCGTAGAGAATATACCGATGAAGTGGGCCTATAGAGGCATGATCGTTCCGTCTATTGCCTTTCTGGTCGGAGAGGCGTCTTGGAGGAAGAGGAGGTAGAGAGGGCGTCGGAGTCCATCCTGTCATCCGATGCCCGATCGGGGTTCGATTGCCATTGTAATGTTGCCGAATTTTGGAGCGGTGTCGATTATTCTGAACATCTCTCCTGGTGTAAGTATCGGAGGATGACTCGGAGCCCAGAGACTTGGGATGGCGAGCAGACTCATTGAGACGCTCCCAGACAGTCGGCCTGGGAGGAACAGATGAGGGTCCTCTCGAGAGGGATTTAAGAGAATGTCGAGGGATATTGATGGTGGATCGTTTGGAAGGAGCGAAAGATTGGTCGACCGACCGACGGACGTTTATTCCGTCGTTGATGCCGGCGGTTGACTGCGGGGGATTGATTATTGCATTGATGGTGATTTGTCGGAGAGAGTCTCTCTCAACCATAAGAGCAGTGTTCTGCTTCATGAGAGTGAGGAGCTGGAAATCCTCTGCAGTGATCTGGTATGTCGCTTGAGCATTGTCACTGGGAGAGATGTGTGCTTTCCCCAAGCGCTGAGGAGTTAGGTCGACGAATTGAGGTGACCGTCGAAGTTGAGCCTGGGCGGCGCGATCAACCGACGGGTGACTCCTCGAATTGGCAGCGAGTTGCTGTTCTGGATATTGGCTTGTTGCAAACCGGCGACTTATTGATCGAGTCGTCGGATGCTGAGCGTCTGGGTGCATGCCACTTTTCTCTGACTGGTCCATCGGTGTCTTCGCCATTTAAGTGTAGCGATGGAGGTAGACGGGTTACTCGAGCAACCGGTACTTGCTACCGGAGGAGTTAGGAAACTTGGATGTTGCAAATTGATAGGATTTGGATCCCACAGACGGCGCCAAACTGTGGGGGAGGATTTCGGCCGTCGTACGTGACCCTCCTCTAACAGTCGATTGAAGGTTTGACACTTTGGGATGTGGCGCGCTTCGAAGCGCTGTGTTGTGACTTGCTGGGCTGTCACACAAGCACCGTAGAGTAGAAGGGTAGAGAAATAGATGACACAGGATATGGTGACGAAGTTCGGCCAAAGCCTACGTCTCCGTGCGGTAAGACGCAACCTTTGAATCCACTATCTCTGAGTAAATAGTAGAGCTACTCTCGACAGGCTAAGGAGTGCTTCTTACAAGTAATCAGAGGGTGGAAAAGGAGTGAAAACCAGAAAGCTCAAGGAGCTCTGGAAAACAGAAAGCCGATTTCTGGTCTCGAATCTGGGATCCGGAATCATTTACAGGGTCTGCTATTTATAAGGGCTTAGTTTATCTGAAAAATATTACAGGAATATTTCCAGGAATATTCGGGGTTTGATAAATACCTGGGAGATTTACCAGACCCCAGATAGTGCAAGTGGGCCCCAAGCAGGACTGCGGGTCCCACCGTTGTACCTATAGGCCCCAGGCAGGGCTGCGGGTCCCACTATTGGACTCGTGGGCCCCAGGTAGGGCTGCGGGTCCCAGCGTTAGACTTGTGGGCCCCAGGCGGGGCTGTGGGTCCCACCATTGGGCGTTAGCCAGATTTTGCACCCACAGTAGCCGCTACAGTAACAACGAAAAACGTTTTTCGCTGTTACTGTAGCCGTTACAGTAACAGCGAAAAATGTTTTCGTCCGTTCGATTCCATCGATCGAACGGACGGGAATCACCCGGCCCAACTGATACACCGGGCGGGGGTGCGCTGCATGGATCAGACGGCGGCGGGCGGGGTGCACTGCACGGATCAGACAGCAGGCATTGATCCCGCATTTTTGAAGGCGGGAGGCCGGATCTTCCGTCCGATTGAATCGATCGGACGGCTGCGGTTCGTCCCGCGATTTTAAATGCGGGGCGGCCGGATTTGATGGCCACGTGGCGCGCGCAAGGGGCTCCGGTGCAGCGTGAACGCTGCACCTGAGGTCCAGGCTCCCCGTCCCCTCTCTCTCTCTCTCTCTCTCTCTCTCTCTATATATATATATATATATATATATATATATATATATATATATATATATATATATATATATATATATATATATATATATATATATATATAGGGAAATGAGTTCCTATGACATGTCATAGGGAGTATCCTATGACATATGGTGAGTTAGTAACCCTAGAATATTCAGAATGTTCTGAATTTTTAGAAAGATGATCACCCTATCTTAGATAGGACCCCTGCAAAAAATCGGCTTATTCTAAAACTTCTAGAGGCATCAAATATGATTTTCAATTTAACGGTTAAAATGGATGGCCGATAAAGTTTCTAGCATTTGATGCCCCAAAAAGTTTTAGAATGCTTTGATTTTTTGTGGACATTCTATCTAAGGTAAGGTGATCACCCTAAAAAAAATTCAGCACATTCTAAACATTCTAGCATTACTAATTCACCATATGTCATAGGGTACTCCCTATGACATGTCATAGGAACCCAACCCTCATATATATATATATATATATATATATATATATATATATATATATATATATATATATATATATATATATATATATATATATATATATATATATATATATATATATATATATATATATATATATATATATATATATCAAAACATTTACTTTTCAACGGCTACTTTTTATCTGTTTGAAGGGCAACGACTATGGGGCAACGGCTGTATTTTGGACCGTTGCCCCCAATTTGGATGTTTGTGATTGTTTTAAAATAAAAAAAAAAGGTTAAAAACTTCTAAAAATTATAATTTTTTTGTTGAAAATCTATAAATACCCCTTTCTACCCATCATTCTTCATCCTCCCACCATTCTTCATTCTCCCACCCAATTTCAAAAAAATTGTGACTTCTTCCACCCACCTACTAGTATATGGATCTGTATTAAAATTTTTCTTACTTACAATTCCACACCGATGATGAATCGACCTTCAAATCATATATAGACGAGTCGATGGGAACCCGATATTCTCAATTCTGGAGAAGAAGCCAACGACTCAAGGAGAGGCATCATCCGAACATGCATCGATCGTGGGGAAGAAGAAGTCTTACAAGCGGGGAGGAAACTAGACCATCCCCGAGGATAGATTGCTTGTGTCCGCATGGCTCAACACGAGCCAAGATGCAATCCAAGGTACCGGTCAACCACGACTTCATTTTTGAATAATTTTTTTTGAATATTACAGCAAGTACAATACCCACTGTACGATCGAACGGACCCAAAGCCAAATGATGCATCGATGGTTGGCCATTCAAATGTCGGTCAACAAATTTTGCGGGTGTGTTAGCCAAATCGAATGACGACCGAGATCTGGTACCGGACTTGTTGACCAGGTAAATACTTATTAGCGAGTGATTTTATTTAAATAATTATATCATCTATGGTTTTAATTTATTTTAAATTATTTATATAGCTAGCAAATGCAAAACTTCTTTACAATGATCTTTACCACGAGGCATTCAAATTCGAGCATTGTTGGGTGGAGCTACAATATCAGCAAAAATGGATGCAGCAAACACAATCCTTTTATCAAGTAAGGACAGAGCCGAGGAGAGGGAGGGAGTCCGATTCCTCACCAAACACCTCCTCTCCAGTAACCCCAGATGTTACGAGCCTCGGGGATGAAGATGACGGGCCTACCGAGATGCAAAGGCCGGAAGGGAGAAAAGCAGCAAAATTAGCAAGAAAGCGTAAAAGGTCATGTGGTAATCGATGGAGGAAGTAGTGAATCCGCCTCCGACCTATTCAGGGAGGCATTCGCATGGATGAAGATGGATAAGGAACAATCCAGGAAGGAGAGAAAAGAGAGAAGGGATAAGAATACCGAAAACACAACTATGGTCGAAGTCGCAAAATTACAAGCACAAACCGAGAGACAAAAGGAAGCACGAAAGCAACAGAAATTGGATGATGCTATCATGATGAAGGATCTCACGGGGCTCTCACAGGCAGAGCAAGAATACTTTGAACTGCGCAAGGTTGAGATTAGAACTCGGAAAGGGTTATGATTTCTTTGAGTTGTAATATGTAGGAGCTTTAATTAGAGATATGATTTCCTTGAATTACTTGAATCATGTAATTTTCAGTAGATTGTATTAGGTGTTGAACTCTTTTGATATTCAATAAAAGTGCTTTTATTATTGAAATTGAAAGCGCACACAAGAACTCGAATAAGTTCGAGGCAATTACATTAAAATAAAAAACATAATCTTAAACTTGAGATCTCTTGAGTTGCCATAAATGCTCGATAAAATCATTTTGAAGTTGATCATGGGTTTCCCTGCTCCTTATCCGATGATGGTTCTAGATAAAGTCCATCAGATGCACCGTGTGCTCGTAAGAAGCTTCTACAGTTGGCGTTACATCGGGGACGTCAAAGTCAAGATCATGGTGAAGATCCCGTTCATCTTCAACAATCATATTATGCATTATAATGCAGGCTGTCATGATGTCTATAAGCATATTCGGTTACCAAAAACGTGCCGGCCCTCTTACTATCGCAAATCGGGCTTGCAACACTCCAAAAGCTCGCTCGACATCCTCCTTGCCCCCTCTTGCTGTTGAGCAAAATACTTATTATTGTTTCCTAAAGGTGCTGTGATGGTCTTCACTAATATTGACCATGAGGGGTAAATCCTATCGGCGAGATAGTATCCCATATTATAGTCATGACCGTTGATTGTAAAATTACATGTAGCAGCTTTTCCCTCTGCAAGTTGCCTGAAGACCAGTGAATGATCGAGAACGTTGATATCATTGTGTGACCCTGGCAGCCCGAAGAAGGAGTGTCAGATCCATAGATCTTTGCTAGTTACAGCCTCTAAAATAATTGTTGGCTCATGAATATAGTTAGTGTACATACCTTGCCAGGCTGTTAGGCAGTTCTTCCACTTCCAGTGCATGCAATCAATGCTTCCGAGAATGCTTGAAAACCCTCGTTGTTCACCTTCTGCGAGGAGTCGTGCAACATCTTCGTTATTGGGTGAACGAAGATACTCCTCCCCAAAGACATTGATGACCGCTCGAACAAACCTCCGCAAGCTCTCGATCGAAGTACTTTCTCCGATCCGAACATAGTTATCCACGGAATCGGCGGGTGCTCTATACGCGAGCATTCGCATAGCGGCGGTAATCTTTTGAAGACTCGATAGTCCTAATTTTCCAGCATTGTCCCTCTTTTGGACGAAGTAGTTGTCATGGTCCATGATTGCATCGTGGATCTGCAGGAAGAGAGGACGACTCATCCTGAATCTCCGTCGGAACTGGTAAAGAAGGTAAGTTGATTGATCGTCGAAGTAATCCTGGAATAGCCGATTATGGCCTTCTAGTCTGCTACGATCAAGCATGGCGTGACCTAGTACAGAGCCGCGTCTTCTACGTCGACGTGAACTTTCAGCTTGCTGCTCTTCCTCTCATGCGGTGGCTCCCAGAAGAAATAACATTCTAAGGGTGGAGCTATCGTCGCTGCTGCTCGCCGTGTTGTCGGTGGGGCTCAAACTGGACATGATGTCTGGAGAGTGGATGGTTTGGACAAAGTTTGAATGTATGATGGTGTGATAAGAGAAGCGATATTTTTATATAGAAAAAATTTCAACATATAGATATCTATCCGTTTGTGATGGTAATGCGTGCCACCTCGCATGTCGTGCCCAACGGATAGAAATCTATCAGTTTGGCTCTTGAAATATGAGCCACGTCTCATATCGTGCCCAACGGATAGAAATTTATAAGTTTGTCATTTGAAATGCATGTCATCTTGCAGATCGTGTCCAACAGATAAAAATCTATCTATTTGACTTTTGGAATGTGTGTCGATTCGTAAATCGTACCCGATAGATGGAAATGTAGCTGTTGATGGTGGAAATGTGAGCCGCGTCGAGGATCATACCCAACGGATATAAATATAGCCGTTAAAAGTATTATATATTTTTTTAATAAGTTATTCATAATTATATATATATTTTTAATATTTAAATTGATGCGTGGAAAAAAAATTAAGGTGAGAGGGGTTTGGAGTAAATTTGGGGAGTTTGGATAGCTTATAAATAGATAGGGTGTTTGGTGCAAAATGGCTCGGATATCAGTTCGGACTTCGGAGGCCGTTGGAGCTGAACCTCTCAACTAGGAGGTTTTAAATGAGGTGGCAGTAGAAAACGGAGCCCACGTTCTTCGGAGGTTGCTCTAACTAGTAGCAAATATGGATGAGGTTGCTCTCCAAGTGGGGGCATGATCATAAAAAAAAAAAAACAGAAAAAGAAGAAGCACCCTTCAAAACCCTACATCAACCCTTCCGTCTCCTACCCTATCACCCCCCCCTGTCTGCAAACCCTAGCTCGATCTTCAGCTCCATGTCGGACCAGATCCGCAGATACATCTCGATCTACGGAGGAAGTGGCTCCTCCCATTTCTCAAACGGCGGTTCTTCCAGATACCCCAGCTCGGATCCGCTCGCCGCCTCGTCCGCCGGCATGTACTCCGCCCACGACCGGAGATCCGAGCGCGTGTCCTCTCTCTACTCGAATGAGACCGGTCGCTTCAGGATCTCCAGCTACGAGGTCCCCGGCACCGGCGGCGCCAGAGGATTCCCATCAAGCTTGATCGGCGCAGGGATCGGAGCATCCCCTGCAGGTCCGGCCTTCGTCCCCGGCGTGAAGCGGTCTGCAGAAGGTTAGAGCTTCGGTGTTCTTTGATTCTTTCCCTTGTTTTTTGTTTTCTTTACCACCTCCCGTCTTTGATCGTCTTTCCTTCGTCCAACTTGAGCTTAATCTCAAGTCTTTGAAATACATCTATCTTGGATTCTCTCTTCTCACCGCGGGTGGAGATCTTTGAAATGCATCTTTCTTGGATTCTCCTCAAATAATTGCCAATATTGCCTCCATTTTGTGCAGTCAAAATACTATTGTCAACCTTTACAATAGAAATTCCGTTGAGGATCAGTTATATTCCATTGAACGACCTATTAGAGATTCCGTAGGTGATCTAATTTACTTGGGATATATTTTTTGTTGTTGTATTTGTCTTCTACATTTCCAAAAGACCTCGGTCATTCCGAACTTTCGATTGACATGGTCACTGATGTATAAGAGGTGAGTTGGCGCATTTCATCAAGATGGTCATATGTCTCATTGTGTCATTGTGGCATACAATTAGGTAATTTAAGTAAGAGAGACTCACTCACACTATAAAAGTAAGCCAATACTGTCATAGATTTTTGTAAAAAATGTTGCAGTGCATAAGTAATTACTAATCGATCAAGTACTTATTTTAAATATTTAATCCATTGCCTATTATTTTCCATGTTCATTAAACAAATAGAAGAGGCCAAATAATTATTTTCCCAGAAGTTAAACCTTTTATGTGGTTTTATGTTGTTAAATTTTTGGTAAGGTGTTTCATTTCAACTCTTTGAATTATTTGTGCCACGGAGATGAATGTAATTTTCTATATCAAATATTGTCTTCTGCCCTCTTCCTATAGTCTCTTTTCTAGTATAGAGAACATTGGAGGGTTCCTCCCTGGTTGCACAAGTTTAAGCTGCATAACCAAGAAGATAGGTCTCAATACTCGCCAATTATTAGTTAAATTTTTTTTTTGCACAAGTCTTTTTCCAAAATGCCTTGGCCAAGTTTTTTGCAGCAATCGTATAGGGGGTTGATAGCGGTTGCACCTGTCGGAAAATTCTTGTCAATTATCTTTATAATTGTTACCATCTAAGATGCAACAAGACTTGGATAATGGCATGATATCTTGGTACAACCGGGTTGAAGAATACAATTACCCCCTTTTTGGGTCGTATTATATCTGCCAATCTTGTCTGTGCTTGTAGGTTGTGTTCTTCTTCGTAATTTGTAAGTAAATTAACTTCTTTTGTACTCTATTGATCCTCTTTAGCATAATGTTAGCACATACTGCTTATAACTTCTTTAGGTTGTTGAAAATTAATATTTCTGCTTGTTCTTTGGTTGGTTACCTTTTTATCCGGAAACACCTATTAAATGTTTAGACTTTTAAATGATTTAGAGAGAACATTTCAGTACTTGGAGTTGCTAACATTATGTAAATGAGGGGGGACTTTTAGTAATAGTGGATAGACTTTGGTGAAATATAGGAAATCTAGATTGAGGGACCTTTTTTTCTTAATTTAGCAGATAATACCCCAAATGTTTCACTACCCTTATCATACAATCAGTTACATACACATCATGCGTATACACGAGAAAATTTTCTCCACCCAAGGATATATATATATATATATATATATATATATATATATATATATATATATATGTTCACATGCCATATGTTTCTTCTCGGGCCAAAGCTTCGATAATGTGATTCTGTCATATGTATTTTCTCAGGCCATAGGCCCCTTCATATGGTGATCAGAATGATGTCTTAAACTTGCATATGAATGGGTAGGCTTGGGGGAGGGTGTTGTAAGACGCCCCTTAGATGTTTCTCTTATTTTACATAGCAAAAATCATGTTTAGTTTCTGATAACCGTTGAAAATTCCATACCTCAAGGTTAGAATCTTGAAGTTGGTGAACTCTGGTCCGGCAGCTTCCTTATGTTGAAAAGGGCAAAGCTGAAACAGGACTTCTAAAAACTTTGATCTTTTGTTCATTGTCAAGTCATGAACTTGTGAAGTTAGCTTGGATCTAGATAGGTCAACTTGGCTTGGCTCAGCCAATTTTATAATCAAGTTCAATGGGTTTTGATTGGGTCGGGTCGAGTCGGGTTTAAGTGTTAGATTAGGTTTAAGTCCATTTGATTCACTTGCATCTTTACCTTTTAATTCCCCACTTCTTCGAATGAAGCGGCGACATGTGGCTGCTTCCCTATCACTGAAGCAAAGACCTGGGTATGCAGATTTGTATATCAACCTTTACCTTTTAATTCCCCACTTCTTCGAATGAAGTGGTGGCATGTGGCTACTTCCCTATCATTGAAGCAAATACCTGGGTATGCAGATTTGTATATCAAGTTCAACTACTTACCTTATAACAAATACAAACTATGTGTTTTTTTTTTCTTGATGACCATCAAACGTTGGGGTGAGACTTGGGCGGGCCTGACCCGAACTTGACCCGAACAATGGACAAGCATGGGCAAAGTTGGTTAAAAACTTTGACGGGTTTGGACAAAAAAAGATCAATCCGATTTCAATTTGAACGGGTTTGGACATCGTCTTTCCCAATCCGAGGAACCTGAGTAGGTGAGTACAATGGCATACATGCTTGTAGGGTTGCTGTTACTGATCCATCACCACAGCCATTCCAGAATGTGATGGAGTTGTGAGAGCGAGAGAGAGAGAGAGAGAGAGAGAGAGAGAGAGAGAGAGAGAGAGAGAGAGAGAGTGGTGTTTATTTTATTTTTTGTAGTAGTGGTTATTGTTGGTTAATATAATAATTTACTTTTTATTTATTTATTTTCTTGTTTTAGTTTTAAGAAGATCAAGTATTTCTATTTCTTGTGATCAAATTAAACTCGTCCAACCCGACCAAACCGTCCATTTTTTGGCAAATTGGGCAACCCGAGCAATCCGGACAACCCGAGTAACCCGACACGGGCAAGCACGGATTGGGCTTCCCCGGGTTCCACGGGTAAAATGGGTTGAGGTGTGTGTAGGTCAGGTTGGGCATGCCATACAAACCCTTCAACCCTAATCAAACGACTAGTACAAAGAAAGGATGGGAGCCGCTGAACAAATAGAAAGAGTTGCCCACCAATTGTCACATAATTTTGGCTAACTTAGGACTAGATTATTAAAAAAATAATTCTTACACATCTTGTTTGTTACTCCTAGTTTAAGTTACATAAATTACTTATATTAAAAATCGGGTATTTCTTTGTTTCATATGCTTACTATATAACATGTGGTTCTTTATCTTCTTTATTATTCAAGAGAGCCGAATGTACAACTTGGTGAGTTTATCAACCTTTAATTTCACGATAGCCGTACTACCAGGCTTCTATGTATAGCTGTTATAGTATAGTATTGTTAGATCTTTTAGGATATACTTTGTTCAATATTTGCATTATTATCAACATATTATATATAGAACAATTTGTGTACTACTGTTTTCTTATAGTATTTTTCTCTATTATCTATATATAGCTCTCTATCATCAGACTATTCTGGGAAGCCATACTAGTGGGCAAACTGAAGCTTTATTTTCTACAAATTCTTTGGTCAAACGCCCTAGACATGAAATTGCAAGCAATCTGCCTATATATCCACAACGTCCAGGAGAGAAGGATTGTGCTCATTATATGATGACAAGAATCTGTAAATTTGGAGATACATGCAAGTTCGACCATCCTATTTGGGTTCCTGAGGGTGGAATCCCAGATTGGAAAGAGGTGAACATCTGTTTATCTTGTTTCTATATAGTGGGGATCGATTAATTGTTTGATTTTCTATTAAATAGTACCTTTTCAAACCATAATAATTTTACTTTTCAATGAATTCATTAGTACAATTTGTTTATTTATTTATTAATTATTACATATGGGGCATCAAAGGCTTTATTTGGTCATACTATTTTACATACTACATAATGAGGTCAAGCTTTTATATTGTCTATAATACAATGTAAATTTTCTCTTTTTAAACCTCATTATGTTTTCGTGTTGTGTACTGGCTTGTAATTCCCAGTGTAGCCTCCATTACCGCGTAGCTTCATGTGACTTTATAGCTGTTCAGGTTATTTCTTCTAGTATTTGTTTATAACAAAAACTTTGTATTTGTGTACAAACTAGTATCCTCTTAACGTTAATCCATTTTTGGTTTAGATTGTCTATGTCAAGTGTCGTGGCATTTGTTCTTGGTCCCATATATGTAAAATTATTTACGTTGTTTGTCTATCTAGTGCCTAGTTCCCTACTATTTTTTAAACCATTTTTTTGCTTGATTATCAAAGATAAAACTTGCCCCATTTAAAAAGTGGCTTTCTTGTATCTTACTATCTAGGTTGTTACCCTTTTGGTTCTCTTTTATTTTTTAATGTCTTTTTTTGATCTTTTTGTGTACGTTGCTTGCAGATAATTTGTTGGTTGATCAAATGACTGCATGCCTCAATGCAAAATTTGGAGCTCTTGATAAGAAAGCAAGGGATTCAGAAATTTTTTTTAAAAAAAAATGTGTCAACAAATGCAACTTTGAGGGTTCTAACTGGAAGTGGGACACTGGTAACCATGGATGGAAAGGCACCTAAAATGATTCTTTACATTACCTTTGTTTCATTATCCGAAGCAAGTAGGGATAAAATTGATAGATGAAAATATTTATAATAGAATTAGAACGGGTTGGTTGAAGTGAAATGGCGCTACCAGAGTGTTATGTGATATAGAATGTTTAAGGGAAATACTGCAAGTTAGAAGGAAGTTCTGCAATGATATATGAACTTGAGTGTTGGATAGTAAGGAAAAGTACATTCACAGAGGATGAATGCGGTAGAGATAAGGATGCTTAAGCGAATAGGAATGATATAATTCTAAACAAGGTGTCAACCTAATGGTTCCACCAATAGGAGCCGAGATGTTTGAATACAAATTAAGATGGTTTGACCATATACACTAGAGATCCAAGGAGGCCCCTATGGGAAATGTGCTGCGTGTTCATGTTTTCATTGATGAAGATCGTATAAAACATCCGAAAAGGTTGAAACTGACAGTGGATTTGGATTCAGTTAGAAATCCTTACTGTTGGAGGATCATGATTACTGATTTCAGGTTGCTTCATTCTTGGAGTTCTAAAGGGTAGTAATAACGTTTTTAGTACGGTAGTGTAGGATGTCACTGGAGTGAGGTCTAGGTCTAGCATATCGTGCCTTTCCTTTTCTTTTCTTTCGTTCTGCCTCTTTCCTTCCATTTATTTTCTTCCTTTTTTGTCAATACCTTTGGTGATTATTCTCTCCGACTCTGTCAATTGGTGTACACTAGGTTTGGCATAATTCTTAGGAGTTTCAATTCTTTTTTGAGCCCTTTCTTTCATATTTTTTCTTTTTCCTTGGTTTGAGCCCCACCTGGCTTGGATGGAATGATAATGACGGTTGAAGATAAATTTTTATGCATCAAAAGCAGTCAAGAGTCAACTCTTTAATGTTTCCATAGTACACTGTAGATTCGTGCAATCAATTTTCGAACTATCATGTATCATGCATGCATGTGCTAGTTGGGTTCTGGCAATGGATGCTTGTCATGCTTTACGGTGCTGATGCATGACACACTAAGAAGCACGGACACGGACACGGACACGACACGACACGACACGGACACGCGGACACGTCATTTTTAAAAAAATTAGGACACGGACACGTTGAGGGACACGCTGAATTAATATTATATATATATATATATATATAATATAATGAAACTAATATGTCTAATATTATGATTCATAATCCAAAATAAAGCTAAACGTTAATTTAAAAGTCTCCAACAAGGAACAAACAAGTGAACAACAATAACATCATCAAGGATTCAAGTGCATAGCTTCAGGGTTTCAGCTTTTCAAAACACAAAACAAAACAAATAGAACACTCATAGATCATCATCCATCAAGGTCAACACCAAGTGCCACCGCATCGTCACCATCGACGCCATCTCCCTCTCCATCATCAGTGAAGACCACGGCCTCCATATCCGGCTCATCAATGGAAAGATTCGCAATCTCAAGAACTCCAACATCTTCAAACGAGTCGAATGCATCTCCGGCAATGTCCCACATCTTAGTCTCTCCTTGCATGTATTGTGGTGACCTTCTTGATAACAAACGGAGATTACTATGAATAAATACCAAGTCTTCTGCCCGTTGAGGAGTCATCTTGTTTCTTCGTAAAGAATGCACAAAGGAGTATTACTCCAATTCCTCTCACTGCATGATGAAGACGAAGGTTGCACAAGTAACTTGAGAGCTATACTTTGAAGCATCGGGGCACTTGCACCATGGATCACCCACTAACTCTTCGGATCCATATGATATCGATCGTGCAAGGAGTCGACGTCTCCAAACTCTCCCGCCCCGGTTGAGAAGCTAGCATACTCCATGTTAGCCCTTGTACGATCCTCCGAAGCGGGGAAGTATTTCTTTAGACATTTCGTTTTTTCTCTTGAAACCTCCAAATCTTTATGTGGAGGAACCCGACTTGGATCTTCATGAAGCCATTCCTCACTATAATACCTAATTAATAAACATACACAAAACATAAATGTAAAATATATTAACATGCAAAAAAATAAGAACCAAATTATCAATAATAGGACTTAGAATTTAGAAATCACCCCGGGTTCAATGAGTGCGCCAAGCAATGAAGTGGGGTGTTGTTCTTGTTCCAACGATCAATGAGTATTTCTTGTACAACATCATAAAATGAAGATGAGTCTTCACGCTGCTTTCCTTCATGCCTATAGATTGAAGACTTAACCTTCTCAATCATTGTATCCCACATATCATAAACCAAGTGGAGACACGGTTTATCTGTATCACAAGCTCTAATCATATCATAAATAGGCCCGGTGAATGAGAGAATATACTCAATGGAATCCCACCAAATATCATCCAAAACCTTGTCTTTCACAAACCGTGCTCTTCCGATATCATCCTCTCGATAGCAAGACCACTTGTCGCTTATAACCATCGCTTGGAGACCACGCTTTATAAGCTTGAATCGCCTAAGCATAACAATCGTCGAAGCAAAGCGTGTTTCGGCCACAGAAAGCAATTTCAATGTCACAAATTCATTGAACATCGCCAATCTCATTGAGTGATTCATAATAAAATGCTTGATTTGCATAACATCACCGGAAATATCCGAGATCCAACTACATTCCCCGTAGGTCAAAGCATTGTTTTCCACATTCTTTGCCGCACAAATATTCTTCAAGGCTAGGTTGAGGGTGTGAACAACACATGGTGTCCAAAATATGCTAGGAAATTGTGACTCAATTATTTGCCCCGCACCTTTGCAATTTGCCGCATTATCCGTAATCACTTGGACTACATTTTGGTGGCCAACCTCATTAATCACCTCCTTCATCAAGTTAGAAATGAAGTATTTGTCTTTCACTTCACCCGAACAATCAACTGCTTTAAGAAACATAGGCCCGCTCTCCGTTACGGCCATGAAATTGATTAACGGCCTTCTTTGTGAGTCACTCCATCCATCACTCACAATGCTAACACCTTTCTCTCTCCATGTGCCTCTAATAGGTTGCAACAACCTCTCAATGTTTGCCTTTTCTTTCTGGAGCAAACTAGTCCTCAATAGATTGTACCCCGGTGGCAAATATCCACTAATTTGATTGTTGGCAGCGAATGTGAAAGAACTCACAAAGTAAGGGTTCCTTGCTAGATGAAATGGCAAACCTGACGAATAAAACATTCTTGCAATCTCCGAATGTAGTTGCTCACGAGCCGCCATGTTAAATGCCTTCCCAATAGAATTTTCATTTCCACTTGCAGTAGACTTTCTCTTCCTCCTGGAGTCAAATCCTTCTTGCACAAAGTTGAAACTACCCATAGAACAAGATGAAGACAGTGACATAGTAGACGGGGGCAATGGTACTCTCTTCGGAGCATTGTTCTTCATCCTCAAGTTAACTTCCTCCTCCAATTTTTGCATTTCGGAGATATCTTTCGTTGTCACTTTAGTGCACGCTCCAATCCCAAAACCACTCAACTTCAATAGATGAGCCCTCACCCTTGTGTAAGAACTCTTCTTGATTTGGTGACAAAAATTACATTGCCAAGAATGATTCCCCCCTCCATCACTAAGCTTATCCATCTTTGTCACATATCTCCAAAGAGGTTTGTTTAACTCTTCAGCAGATGAAGATGCTGCCGAGCTAGTAGCACAATAACTTGATGAACTCATATTCAAACAATCGACTTGAGATTACTACACCAATAAAGTAAAATGATTCAATTTATTAACGATCCAAAAATAACAAAAAGTGATTAACAAATGTATATATTTGTGCCTCACTGCCTCGGTGCCTCCAACATCACAAAATAGTTATTAACCAACTATGGAGTTTGTGTTTAGTTCAAAGAAAGTATAATAATTATAGAGCTTATAGATGTGAGTGTTTCAATGTGATGTTAATGGACAACAAGCTTACTGATTTATGCTCACAATTTTTCTGCAGGAACCCAAACAAAATCAGCAAAGAGTTCCTGCAAAAAAAAAAATAGCAAAGACAATCAGCAATGGAGAAGGAGGAGGGGGCTGGATGATTGAAGAGGGAGGAGGAGGAGAGGACTAAGGAGGGAGGAGGAGGAGGGGACTGAGAAGGGAGGAGGGGACTGAGGAGGGAGGAGGAGGGGACTGAGAGGAGGAGGCGACTGAGAGGACTCAGAGGAGGACTGAGAGGAGGAGGGGACTGAGAGGAGGACAGAGAGGAGGACTGAGAGGAGGGACTGAGAGGAGGAGGGGACTGAGAGGAGGGGACTGAGGGAGGGGACTGAGGGACTGAGAGGAGGGGACTGAGGGAGGGGACTGAGGGGACTGAGGGAGGGGACTGAGAGGACTGAGGGAGGGGACTGAGAGGACTGAGAGGAGGGGACTGAGGGAGGGGAGTAGGGGACTGAGGGAGGAGGGGACTGAGAGGAGGACTCACCGGAGGAGGATCGAGAGGAGGGACTGAGAGGAGGAGGGGACTGAGAGGAGGACTGAGAGGAGGGACTGAGAGGAGGACTGAGAGGAGGGAGGACTCACCGGAGGAGCGTCGGAAGAGCGCCGGAGGCCGTCGTCACAGTTGATCGCCCCGAACCCTAAGCAGCCGATCGCCCGAAGCCTCAGCAGAGCGGAGAAAACCTATCGCTCGTCGGGGTCTTTTAAATCACAGTCGGGTCGGGTCGGGTCGGTCGGTTCCGGGCCGGAACGTGTCCGGCACGTGTCCAGAACGTGTCCGACACGTGTCCGAGCCCGCAGCAGTTGTTTTTTTTTTTTTCTCGACCCGACACGTGTCCGAACGTGTCCGTGTCCGACACGTGTCGGACACGGACACGGGGCCTTCAAACAAGTGTCGGTGCTTCCTAGATGACACATACCAACTCAAATGGACATGTAACAATGTCGTGTTGGACACTAATATTTTATATTTTAAATCTAGGACACTTTTAAATGCTTTAGATAAGAAACTGACATGTTTAATCTCATATTGTGTTTTGAAATATTTTAATGCGACATGCCCGAATACATGATATTGAAAGACAACGGACAATAGCAAATTATCTAGTTTTTCACGCTACTTGAACAAGAATTTGTAATATTACCCACTGTGGGCACCGAAATTAGCCCACGGGTTGAACCCGACCCGCATGCGAAACCTGGCCCGCACACAACGGCCCGCATGCGAAACCTGGCCCGCACACAACGGCCCGCATGCGAACTCGGCCCGCACACAACGGCCCGCATGCGAAACCTGGCCCGCACACAACGACCCGCATGTGAAACTCGGCCCGCACACAACGGCCCGCATGCGAACTCAGTTCGCGGACAATGGCCCGTTCATAAAAAGGGCCTGGCTCAAAGCAAACGGGTACCACTGGACCCGCTACCCGAACCCAAAAAGGGGGCCCATCGGCCCCCCCTCTTGAAAACCGTGCCCCCCTCCTCATGGAGAGGTGGGGCCGGCCCTAAAAGAAAGGGAAAAAGAGAAAGAAAAAAAAAGAAGAAGAAAAAGAAAAGAAAAAGAAAAGAAAAAAAGATCAAAACCGCCTTGACGCGGGGGGAGGTGGCATGGACGTCTACACAACCGTAGATCCGCGACGATCCCTCGATCCAACGGACAAGATGACGTTGTGTCGCCATCCGATCCAAAAGTGCAACAAAAATAACAACTCGATCCTTGAAGATCGAGTCACATCTAGCCCATAACCACCCCACCTAAAAAGGAGGGGATCAAGTTTGTTTCCCCAAATAAGGGAACAATATCTTGATGGTTATGGGGGGAGATATTGGAGTAAACAAAAAGATTTCAGCCATATCTCTCCCAACCTCCCCCCCTTTGCCTATAAATAGAGGGGGTGGGGGAAGGCATCAAGGGTCGAAAGCTGAAGAGGAAAAGGCTCTGCAAAGACGAGCTCCAACGCTTGAAGACCGAAGGCTTCACGAGGCACGGCAAGCATATCCTACGGGAGTCCTTGGCCCTTCAAGTCCTCATCAACGTGAAGACCTTGCACTCGAAGATCAAAGCTTCGACTCCTCACACGAAGAAGAAAGCTTGGAGAAGAAGACCCGGAGTCGTCGTCATCCCGACTTCTCCAACGATCTTCATCAACTCCGAAGAAGCCATAAGCAAAGGCCGGAGAAGAAGATCGAAGCCGACAACACCCGTCGTCTTCAACAAAGGCGTCGACTCCTCGCACGAAGAAGAAAGCTTGGAGAAGAAGGCCTGAAGCCGGTGCTACCCCTGCCGTCTTCGTCAACAAAAGCTGACGCTACAACCGTCGTGCGGAGATCGGTGCTACCCCCGCCGTCTCCACCAACAAAGCCGACGCTACAACCGTCGCACGGAGATCGGTGCTACCACCGCCGTCTTCATCAACAAAAGCCGACGCTACAACCGTCGCATAGAGATCGGTGCTACACCCGCCATCTCTAAAAGAAGCCTTCAACTCCAATCAAGCCAAACACGCCCGGAGAAGAAGCCAACGTCACAACCATCGCCAGGTCGGAAAAGCTGAAGACGAAAGGGCTCTGCAAGAGAAGCTCCAACGCTTGAAGACCGAAGGCTTCACGAGGCACGGCAAGCATGTCCTACGGGAATCCTTGGCCCTTCAAGTCCTCATCAACGTGAAGACCTTGCACTCGAAGATCAAAGCTTCGACTCCTCGCACGAAGAAGAAAGCTTGGAGAAGAAGACCCGGAGTCGTCGTCATCCCGACTTCTCCAACGATCTTCATCAACTCCGAAGAAGCCATAAGCAAAGGCCGGAGAAGAAGATCGAAGCCGACAACACCCGTCGTCTTCAACAAAGGCGTCGACTCCTCGCACGAAGAAGAAAGCTTGGAGAAGAAGGCCTGAAGCCGGTGCTACCCTTGCCGTCTTCGTCAACAAAAGCCGACGCTACAACCGTCGTGCGGAGATCGGTGCTACCCCCACCGTCTTCACCAACAAAGCCGACACTACAACCGTCGTGCGGAGATCGGTGCTACCCCCGCCGTCTTCATCAACAAAGCCGACGCTACAACCGTCGTGCGGAGATCGGTGCTACCCCCGCCGTCTCCACCAACAAAGCCGACGCTACAACCGTCGCACGGAGATCGGTGCTACCACCGCCGTCTTCATCAACAAAAGCCGACGCTACAACCGTCGCATAGAGATCGGTGCTACACCCGCCATCTCCAAAAGAAGCCTTCAACTCCAATCAAGCCAAACACGCCCGGAGAAGAAGCCGACGTCACAACCGTCGCATAGAGATCGGTGCTACACCCGCCATCTCCAAAAGAAGCCTTCAACTCCAATCAAGCCAAACACGCCCGGAGAAGAAGCCGACGTCACAACCGTCGCCAGGTCCGAAAAGCTGAAGACGAAAGAGCGCTACGAAGAAGCTCCAACGCTTGAAGACCGAAGGCTTCACGAGGCACGGCAAGCATATCCTACGGGAGTCCTTGGCCCTCCAAGTCCTCATCAACGTGAAGACCTTGCACTCGGAGATCAAAGCTTCGACTACTCGCACGAAGAAGAAAGCGTGGAGAAGAAGACCCGGAGCCGTCATCACCCGATTGCTCCAACGATCTTCATCAGCTCCGAAGACGCCATAAGCAAAGGCCGGAGAAGAAGATCGAAGCCGACAACACCCGTCGTCTTCAATCAAGGCATCAACTCCTTGCACGTAGAAGAAAGCCGGGAGAAGAAAGCCTGAAGCCGGTGCTACCCCTGCCGCCTTCGTCAACCAAAAGCCGACGCTACAACCGTCGTGCCGAAGCCGGTGCTACCCCCGCCGTCTTCATCAACAAAAGTCGACGCTACAACCGTCGCACGAAGATCGGTGCTACCCCCACCGAAAAGCCAAGCCGACGCCACAACCGTCGAGGAAGTCGGAAGAAGAAAGAAGCCTTGAAGAAGCAACGCCAGTCGTTCGAGAAGAAGATCGAGTCAAAGCTAAAGTCAAAGCCAACGCAATAAGCCAAAGCAAACGCACCGGTAAAGCCCGCGCCAAAGCAACGCACGTGCCAAAGCCAAACAACTACGACGGTCACGAGCAAAGCACCGCACGTTCTAGCCGATACGACGCGAAGTCCGGAAGAACTAAAGCATCGCAAGTCTCTACCCGCCTACGTTCAAGCGCAAGCGCCAAAGCAAAGCAAACGCCAGAGCCGCGCCAAAGCTACGCCAAAGCCGAAAGCTAAAGCCAAAGCTAACGCCAAAAACACGATCGACGCCGCGAACCGACGATCAAGGACGCCGAGGTCGAGCAAGGATCGAGGAAGACACGAAGACCGAGGAACGAAGCCCAAAGCCTCCCTAGCCGAGAAAGCGCGAAGCACGGACGGGACAAAATCAACGGCGGAAACTCCTTAGCCTCTCAAAAACCCTCACCCTGTAAAGACCTCTGTCCTGGGCAACCCCTTCAGAGCTCTCGCACGAATACCACGTGGAGACGCGGATCAAAGGGACCCTCCAGAGGATCTCTCCCACAATCTCCTGATCAAAGAAAATTTGTAATCTCGTGTGATCCGCAATAAAGACGACCCGAATCTTTTTCCGCGTCCACACCCACAAAAAATGAAAAAGAAATATACATCAAAACCTAATATTTTGATCACACTAACAATTTTTTTTCTATCAATTAACATCTGATCAACTTGAATCTCATCTACTTTGGTAGACTGCTGGCTCTC
The DNA here is from genome assembly GCA_947650365.1 of Chamaelirium japonicum. Classification (NCBI taxonomy): domain Eukaryota; kingdom Viridiplantae; phylum Streptophyta; class Magnoliopsida; order Liliales; family Melanthiaceae; genus Chamaelirium; species Chamaelirium japonicum. The sequence goes on from OX393556.1 coordinate 62,363,789, forward strand.
TCTTGCACAATTTGGTTATTTATGTTCACAAATTCTGTATTCTTGATACAGTCTTGATGTTTGCTCAGATTAGAAATATTGCATGAGCGGATGAGCCTCTCCTAGTCCTAGATTGCTATCCAGGGACCGTTGTTTCTTTGAGTAACCTTCAAATTCCCTTGTATATCTTTTGCAACTACTTATTTTCATTATTTGAAGTTGTGGGTGCTGTTTTAGATCCAAATTCGTCAAAGTACTTCTGGTGCCCTAAAACAAAGATTTATGATGAGCGCAAGTCATATAGCGTCTCGTTGGAAAGGACATAACAAATCCTATACACGAATCTCCTCAGTCTTGGTCACCTTTCTTAGGCAAACTGCCATATGGGATGTGTTGAAGGATCTAGTCTTTGCAAAATGTTACTTATATGAAGGGTAATTAAACGTAGTACCATTCTTTGTCATAAACAATTTTTTTTATTTATCAAAAAATTACATTGAATAGGGAATTTCACTCAAAGATATACTGTGGTATAATGTAGATTGTTAATGGGGTGTGTGTGTGTGTTTAGGATATCGTGGAAATATAGTTAGGCATGCTCATGATGTCGTTAACTTTATTGGTAATTATCTCTTATAAGCCTATTTATAATCATCCCCTATGATGAAAAAGTGGAATGAAGATTATTACTGAAAAATTGCTTGTTTCCTGTTGATGGGATTCATTCTCTTCTCCTCCGTTGGTGCCGACTCCAACAAATCCTAGGTGCCGACTCCTAGTTGCCTATCTCTCGTCTCCCCTCTTTATTTCTCTCAGTTCTCATCCCAAGACGACGATCGAGTGAAAATCTGCAGGATTTGTAGCCGTCCTCATCAAATAGTACCTTGATTTATGATCGTATCAATAATTCAATAGGTTAAAGAACTGTATAAATAGAAAGATATACTACATACGATTTCCCTACCCTTACACTGCCTTGGTGTATGTGTCGAATCTTACAATATGAGCACTTTACCCTTATTTGTAATGAATTGATGCTTGGTTCATGATGAGAAGTAATATGATTGATCAATCTTCTATAGAAATAAGGACTTCATAAAAGTTATTTGGTTGTAAAATATTACTTTTTTGGTAAAATGCCAGTGCTGTTTTTCTCGAAGGCATAACTTGGTACATACACATTAGTTTCAGAGATTCAGACACGCTAATTTATGTTTCAAAACCTACTTAAACCTGGGAAACACGGACACTTCTAATAGCCCCAAGTGTCGGTGTCCGACACGCTAGGACACGGACCGACTGGCTTTTTTTTAAATTTGGGCCTCGGACACGGGCTGGACACGGACCTCATTTTGATTTTTAAAGACCCGACTCGACCCGACACGGCTAATAAATATCCCCCTTTACCAGCTGCCTAATTCCCGATCGGCAAAACCCTCGCCAACCTCGACACCATCCGACCTCACCGACTGCCTCTAACCTTGCCGACCTCGCCACCGACTGCCTCCGACCTCGTGCCTCCGACTACCATCGACTTCTCCGACCTCTCGCACTGTATCAATTTAGGGTCTCTATTTCTCTCTCTATGTTGTTCCTCTTCCTCCTCAGTCATGCATTTCACCCACACCTGATTGGTGCATCGCACTCAGCCCCAACCGGCAGGCAAAGGGACGACATCGATTGGCTGAGATGCACCGGCCTATGTTGCCCCTTTGCCTGCCGGTGGGGCTGAGTGCGATGCACCGATCATATGGGTGCAACATAAGGCTTTGATTTGAGCTGCAGATGGGGCAGAAAATGGTTCTCTCTGTCTCTCTCTCTCACTCGCTCTCTCTCTCTCTCTCTAAGGTGATTGCAAATTTGCAATCGATCTTTTGAAGATTATTTTTTAAAAGATTTTTTGTTTTTGAATTCATAAACATGAATCAGTCATTGACTAATTCATATTTATGCATTCAAAAACAAAAAAACCTATGGAATTTTTTTTCTCATAAAAAACAATGAATTTTTGAAGAAAACAGTGAATAAAAACAGTAATTTGTTTATATATATATATATATATATATATATATATATATATATATATATATATATATATATATAGGGGCATGCTATGCTGCGGCATGCGGTGCGTGCGGCATCGCACCGCAGCCGTGTGATGCACTGCTGCGTGCATCGCATGCACGCAGCGCGTGCATCACACGGCTGCGGTGCGATGCCGCATGCCGCATTCAAGCATTTCTCTCTCTCTCTCTCTCTCTATATATATATATATATATATATATATATATATATATATATATATATATATATATATATATATGAGGGTAGGGAGCCTGCACCTGAGGCGTAGCATCGTTCGTTGTTGCACCTCTTACTTGTTTACCTCCCTAGAAGTTTAGAATTTGATGATTTTTGGTGGGTGTGTTATCTAGGGTATGGTGATCATCCTCACCAAAAATCAACAAATTCTAGAACTTCTAGAGTCATCAAATGAGCTCGGCAAAATTAACGGTTACAGTGAACGATGTATAAAGTTTCGAATATTTGATGACCCTAGAAGTTTTAAAATTTACTGATTTTTTGTGAGGATGATCACCTTACCCTAGAGAACACATCCACCAAAAATCACCAAATTCTAAAACTTTTAGGATGGTAAGCAATGCCTGAGGTGCAGCAACGATGCTGCACCTCAGGTCTAGGCTCCCTTTTCCTTTTATATATATATATATATATATATATATATATATATATATATATATATATATATATATATAGGGAATACGGGGTATGAGTTGACAGCCTATTTTTTTCATTTGGGCTGTCAGCTCACCGCCGTCCGATTAAAATCGCAAACCGTCCAAATTTTTTACCAAAAATCACACTCAGCCCACCCCGATCTACTCTCCTCTCCCTCTCTCGCTGAAACCCTCCGGCGTCACCCTCTCCGGCAGCGTCCCCCTCCCCGACGGCGAGCCCCCTCCGGCAGCATCCCCCTCCCCCTCCGGCACCGGATTCGCCTCCCCCCTCCTGCACCGACTCCCCCCTCTCGTCGGCGGATCGCGATCATCCTCGACCTCCATCCCTCTCGCCGGTGAGTTGTACTCCGGTGGATCGTGCTCCCCTCCGGCAGCCCCCTGCTCCAACCCCTGCGATCCATTGAGCGGCAGCCCCTTTTCCGGTGGATCTCCCTCCCTCGAGCGGCAGCCCCAACCTCTTCCCCACCACCTCCAGCAGCCCCTTCCCTTCCACCTCCACAGCCCCTTCCCCTAGCACCCCGATCGCTCCCCCTCCGGCCCCGATCGCATCGCTGACCTTCCCCTCCGGCGCCGATCGCATCGCTGACCTTCCCCTCCGGCGCCGATCGGGGCCGGAGGGGGAGCGATCGGGGTGCTAGGGGAAGGGGCTGTGGAGGTGGAAGGGAAGGGGCTGCTGGAGGTGGTGGGGAAGAGGTTGGGGCTACCTACGATCGGCGCCGGAGGGGAAGGAGGGGCTGCCGCCGGGGTTCGCTGTGCTCCGGAGGGGATGAAGATCGGGGCTGCTGTGATGGCACCGGAGGAGGGGGGCTGCCGGTGGCCGGAGCCAGAGGGGGCTGGTGGTCGGGATCTGCTTGTGGCTGGAGCCGGAGGGGGCGAGATATGCGGGCCGGAAATGGGGAGCCACCGGTGGTCGGAGGCATTGCCGGAGCCGGAGGGGGCGAGAGAGAGAGAGGATGAGGGCGTCGCCGGGGTCGGTCTTGTGGCCTTCAACGAAGGAGAGAGAGAGAGAGAGTGAGTGGGTATGAGCTGTAAGAGAGTGTGTGTGGTGGGTATGAGCTGTTTTTGTTTTTTTTAAATAAAACGAACGGCTGCTGATTTGAATCGGATGGTTAGGAGTTGACAGCTCAAATGGTCAAATTGGCTGTCAGCTCATACCCCGTATTCTCTCTCTCTCTCTCTCTCTATATATATATATATATATATAATCTCTCTCTCTCTCTCTATATATATATATATATATATATATATATAGAGAGAGAGAGAGAGAGAGAGAGAGAGAGAGAGAGAGAGAGGCATGTTACGTTGCGCCGTGCGCTGCCCGACGAGAAAATGAGCTGCGAGCGAAACCGGCCGTCCGATCGCGCGGATCGCGTGCGAACCCGGCTGAATTCCCTCGCCCGTCTGATCCCCTGGACCTGGCCGTCTGATACCGTGCAGCACACCCCCGCCCAACACTATATCGTTCGATTCGATTCCCATCCGTTGGATCAATGGGAATCGAACGGACATAAATGTTTTTCGCTGTTACTGTAGCGGCGGGGGTGCACTGTAGGGGATCAGACGGGCGGTCCGGGGGAATTCAGCCGGGTTCGCACGTGATCCGCACGATCGGACGACCGGTTTCGCTCGCAGCTCATTTTCTCGCCGGGCAGCGCACAACGCAACGTAACATGCCTCTCTCTCTCTCTCTATATATATATATATATATATATATATATATATATATATATATATATATATATATATATATATATATATATATATATATATATATATATATATATATATATATATATATAGACTGCACCTGAGATGTAGCATCGTTGCTGCACCTCTCGCTTGTTTGCCCTCCCTAGAAGTTTTAGAATTTGATGATTTTTGGTGGGTGTGTTGTCTGTAAGACATAAACACATGGCACATCCGTGCATGGACCAATGACTAATGCAAGAGCATGCCCTGAGGCTATTGATGGGCATCGAACGTATTCAGATATTGGTGATATGGAGATTGGACGTCCTGGTCCCTTAGCATGTTTGCCATCAAAGAAACTAAAGGCGAAGATTAGTGGCACTTCATAATAAATATTATACTATGGACTTTATTCTGTCTATTTGAATGTATTTTAATCGATTTCTCTGGCAATTCATTTTATTTCTACTTGAATATGTGTTTGGTACTGTATGAGTAATCTTTCACTATTATTTTAAATGTTGTACATCTATGTACATTATTCAAATGTCCACGGGCCAAAAATAAAAATATTAACAAATAAATGAAGAAGAAAATAATGCACAATCGTTTGTGCGACATCACAATCACAAATGTGTTTGCCTTTGTGGATGGCCACACACAGACCATGTGTTCTATATTGATAGCATTAGTTCCCTGATTGGCATATCTATGTGTTGAGGAGCTTGTGGTTCATCATATAGTTGAGAAGTGTATCATATGTCGTTATGCTTCTTAAAAGTAAAACTAATTGATAGATATGTAACTTAAACCTACCTAATATCTATTATTGATTATGCTAGGTAACTAAAGATGTATGGGATAACCGATCGACATAAGACCATATGAATGCTTAGTTAAAGGCCATTATGTCTCAAAATTACGTTAATATAGTGAACTACAGATTTGAAAAAAATGGTGTCGTACTTGTTCAAATTTGATGTTTAGGATTCTTGAATACTTTTCTATTAAATTAAGATTCTTTATGAAGCATACTCCAGAGAATTAAAATGTGCTCGACACTGGAAGTTTCTTGGGTAGATGAATCTAGGTCATTATAAAATGTTCCCAACACTGGAGGTTTTGTTGGGTAGAAGAATGTAGGTAATTTTAGCCGTAGATAAGGTCAGCTGAAGCGCATCGAAGTTAAATTGTGGGTAAGCACCCAAAAATAATCTTCGTCGGGTATTTAAGCCCAACCTTAGAAATCTTTTGTCAGATGGCATTTTTTGATCATGTTATATTTTTGAAAGATGACTACCTGCTCGGCTTTGGGGAATATATCAATACTAGGTTGCTTACTAAACCTATTGTTATAGTTGGAAGAGGGAGCAGGAATGAGATTATGGAGTTCATATGCCAACAGATAATGAAAAGTTCATGGAAGTCCTTAAGTTACTGATGGGTCTGGTATCAACTATCAAGAAGGATTGCTATTTTTATTGGATGACATCTGCAGTGAAATCACGGAATTGTTAGATTAATGCATATGTACATATACACTCGCCCGCACGGACATGTGCTTTGTCTGTTTGCTCTAAAGGACCATGCAATAGATGCGAAAAGGAGAAGGGATCTTGAATGCAAGGCGCCAAACAGCTCTATGAAAAGAGGCAAGTTTTTCATAGGTTATTAATTAATGATAAAGAACAAAGGCAATAATATGCATATGTTAACCTCTGTGTACCTGTAGAGCATACAAATTGAATTTTTCCTGTACCCTTTCATTTTAATATTGTTAGCTTATAACCTTGAGTTGTTTTCCTATATGTGAAACCATAAATCAAATGTGTATATCACAATACAATGATACAATCCACTGATGCGAGATGCAAGCCTTACCTTCGGGTGTTTTCTTCAACATTGCCAGTTTTCTGGGACATTGTGTTGCAAGTAGTTGCCTCTTATCCTATTGCTGAAAAGGGTTTCATTTTACTTTTCATATACGCATAGCTACCTCGAACTTTTAGGTCCATCATTGCTCGGCCCAGCCAATGAAAATGGGCTAACATAGTTATTTGTAATGTAACAATTAACTCCCCTTTTTTTTGCAGATCCCATTCGCCCCTACAAGTGATACTCTTCCTGAGAGACCAGGAGAACCCGATTGTCCTGTAAGGAGGCTTTAATTTATTCCTTTTTTTTTTTTAGTTTGCCTTGATTATATTGAAGGCTTGAAGCCCTTTGCCATTGTATTTAGCATGCATTATTGCTGTTGTAAACTTGTAATGTGGTATAGTACTATATAAAGACTCAAAAGTGCAAGTATGGGTTCCGATGCAAGTTCAACCATCCGAAAAACAGCTTAAATACATCTGCAATTGAAAAGGTGAGTCCTTGGGATCTGCTTCATTCACGTGTTGGTTTGACTCTCTCTCTCTCTCTCTCTACTAATTCGATGAAACTGCAGGGAACAGAATCCACTGATAGTTCAGTATTACCTGAGAGGCCATCAGAGCCCATATGCTCGGTAAGATGTTTGCCTTTTCTGTACTATTTGTAGCACCATCAACCTTGCTTCATCTTATTTGTTCTCTCTTTGATGCAAACTTCAATGTTATTACAGTTCTATGTGAAATTTGGGACATGTAAGTTCGGTGCTAGCTGTAAATTTCATCATCCAAAGGATGCCCAAATACTGGCAGCTGGACAGGATACTGGTAGCATGGAACTTACAGTAGTAGGAGTGAAAAATAATGATGTAGCAGGTGGAGATTCAAAGCCAATGAAGACTTTTGTTCCATTTACCCCGGCATTGTTGCATAATTCAAAAGGACTGCCTATACGATCGGTAAATTCTATCAAAATGTTAAGTATGTTAAAAAAGCATGTTCTGGTCAAAGATATTGTCAAATAAAGATCAAAATTATAAATCTGGTAATGGTACCCTTTCTCACAAGGAATTTAGTTTCGGGGACATGATCCTGCATACAAACTAGTCTATCTCGCTTTCATGTTTATTCTTTAGCACCATAAGCAAGCAACAAGAACAATTGCAACAGTGTAAAGCTTTGTCCCATCAAGATGGGGTTGACTTTATCATCAGAAGCTACTATTGTATCGATGTTTGAATATTATATTTGAACCATTAGTATCTCTTATTATAGGTTTATTTCCATACATGTTCAAAATTTGTCGTTTTGCTGGTTTGACATCTCAAAGTGCTTCATTAAAGAGACTTCTAGACATGAACCCTAAATAGTGTAGTAGCTGCCTAATCGTAATGATATTTTTTTTACTGAATTATAATGAGACTGGGTTTACTTTTCCTTACGTTTTTATCTGCCAATTATTGTAGGGTGAAACAGATTGCCCATTCTATCTAAAGACTGGCAGGTAAATCATTCTTGCTACAAGATTACGAGATTTGTTGGAACTAAATTTATACTTGTAGCATTGAGTAAATCACACCCCTTTTTTTTGTGTAATTCAGCTGTAAGTATGGTGCCATGTGCCGATACAATCACCCTGACATAAATTGTTAGTTTTTGAAACTGATATACTTATTGCTTTATGTTTAAGAATGGTACTTTAATGTTTTTTAAATTAAAATCATTTTAATAAATTTTTTATACAGCGGTCAATCTGCCAGCACTAGCTTCTTTGGGCCATGCAACTATGGCTTCTACAGCCGCTAATCTACCTATTGGTGTCTTGACTTCGGCTGCAAATCTTCTCCCAAATATAAATCCACATTTGGCCCAAACATCAGTAAGATGGATACATTTGACTTACTATTTGATTTTCCTCACAGATGAATAACAATTGGTTTTAGAATCTATGTGTCTATTGGATTGCATAAAGTTTTTACGAGGCATTTAACAATTCCCCTTCTCCTGATGCAGCTTGGAGTTGCCCCCATGATTTACGCTCAAAGGCCTGGACAAGTTGAATGTGACGTATGCTTTTGATAGCTTCCTCTTCTAATTTTAATTGGAATATCCAGTCCATTTGACATTTGGGACAGTCATGAGTAGAGTGAACACCGTCCATTTTTATTGGTCTAGTCATCATACTACATGTTGTGATGCTGTTACATCACTGTAGCCCACCGTAAATTTTTGTTTGGATCTGATTTAGAACGAAGCAATACTACAATCTTAGGTGCTTTAGTTTAGCTGGTACCTCTGCGTACCTAACTCATATATCCGTACTGTTTTATATTTCATAGCAACTACAATTAATGAATTTGTCAATGTTAATCCGATGAGATCTTGGATTATTTAATCATTGTTTGTGTTAATGTACATACAGTCGGGTCGGGTTTACTGTACAGTCGGGTCGGATTGTATAGATATACATGTACATATATTGGGCTTGAGTCCCTCAATGGAATGCATGCTATTCCTCTCCAAACCCTAGCCGTCATCTCCTAACATGGTATCAGAGCTCTAGGGTTTCTCGCGCTCCGGCAGCACCTCCGGCAGCATCTCCGGCCTCTCCTCCACCCATAGTCACAAAAATCTCCGATTTATTGAAAAAATCGCGTTTAAAACGCGACTAACAACTCTGCCGATTTTTTGCCGATTTTAACCCCGATTTAATCAAGTCACAAAAATCGCCGATTTATTCGGCGATTTTTTGAATAAAACGGATTAAGTCGGCCGCTTTTTGTGACAGTGTGATTTTATTTTAAGTTATTCTGCGGGTCTATGTTACCACACGATTAATAATCAACTGGCCACTGTTCTCTGAGAGTAAACAGTTTGATCCCTCTCTTCTCCGACCGCGAGGCGACACAGGGCCACAGGCTAGGGCCTCGAACTTGCTGAATTTTTTCAAATTTTACCCTCGCCGATTAAAACCCGAACCCGTTTTTTTTGCCGACTTTTACCCGTTTTTTTCCCGAACTTTCTGATTTTCACCGAACTTTACCGAATTTTACCTTCGCCGACTTATTACCGAACCCGAACTTGGTGACTATGCCTCCACCCCGGCAGCCCCCTCCGCCCCCCCCCTCCGGCCTCTCCCTCTGCTCCGGCAGCCCACCCGACACCTCCCAGCCCCCCCTTTCGGGCTCTTCCTCTACTCCGGCAGCCCACCCGACCCCCTTCCCCCCTTCCTCTGCCCCGACTTCCCACCCGGCACCATCCGCAGCCCCCTCTGCCCCCCTCCGCACCACCCGCAGCCCCCTCCGCCCCCTCCGCACCACCCGGCAACCCCCTACGCCACCTCCTCCGGCCTCCTCCTCTACTCCCAGCCCCCCCCCCCGCCCCCTCCGCACCACCCGCAGCCCCCTCCGCCCACTCCGCACCACCCGGCAGTCCCCTCCGCACCACCCGCAGCCCCCTCCGCACCACCCGGCAGCCCCCTCCGCCCCCCTCCGGCCTCCTCCTTTGCTCTGGCAGCCCACCCGACACCTCCCAGACACCCCGCCCCCTTCTTCTGCCCCGGCAGCCCCCTCCGCCCCCCCTCCGGCCTCTCACTCTGCTCTGACAGCCCACCCGACACCTCCCAGCCCCCCCTTCCTCCCTTCCTCTGCCCCGGCAGCCCACCCGACCCTCTTCCTCTGCCCCGACAGCTCACCCGCCCCCTCCCCTGCACCCCCGCCAGCTCCTGCACCCCCTGAAGCCCCATCGCCACACCTTCTCCTCTGTACCGAACTGTCCGTCTCCTCTGTACGGACTGCCTCAGACCTTCCTTGTGCCGGTTCGCCCCCGTACTTCAGAGCTATGGCTTCCTCCAGCATCTCTCAGCTCCCATACTGCCTGCACACCGTCGCTGATCGTCGAGTCCCTCCGTCTCCTCGTTTTGATGGTATTCTCGGACCACGTCCCTCCACCACATCCGTTGACTGTGGCCGTCGTCAGGGTCTCCTCCGCCATGATGGCGAGACTGCTGCTGCTACTGATCTCCCTACTCCAGCACCGCCTGCCACCACTCCTGCTTCGTCTCGGTCTTACTCCGACCGCCTCCAGCGCTTTGAGGAGTTACTGTTGGGATACCTCGCCTCCACCAGCTCTTCGACAGATCACGGTCTCTCTGCCACTCCGGGTACTTCTGCTTAGTCTCGGTCTTACTCCGACCGCCTCCAGCGCTTTGAGGAATTACTGCTTCGGTACCTCGCCTCTACCAGCTCTTCGACAGCTCACAGTCTCTCTGCCACTCCGGATACTACTGCTCCATGGATATTCGACTCGGGTGCCTCCTGTCACCTCACCTTTGACTCCACTGTCCTTACTGACTGTTCTCCCACTACCACCCACCAGGAGGTTCGCATTGCGGATGGGACTCTCGTCCCTATTCCGTAATGTGGATCCGTCACTACTACCTCTGACCCTTCTGGTCGCCTGACCCTACCCCATGTCCATCATGCCCCCCGTCTTAACATTAATCTGATCTCTATCAGTTCTCTTTGCGACTCTGGCCTGACTGTCACCTTCACCCCTTCTGTTTGTGTTGTGCATGATTCGCGAACGGGTCAGAGGATTGGGCTGGGCCGTAGAGCAGGAGGACTTTACCAGCTGGACCATCTCCATGTGTCTTTCGTTCCTGTTGCGTCTGTCATGTCTGTTACCTCCGATGCCGACCTGTGGCATAGAAGGTTAGGTCATATATCGAGTGATCGACTCAAAAGCGTATTCCGTTCGGGCGCTTTGGGTCGAGCGTCCTTCTCCCCTCTCTGTTTGTACGGGTTGTAGACTAGCAAAGCATCTAGCTCTTCCATTCTCTGCTAGTGCTTCCCAATCTGATGCGTTATTTGATTTAGTACATTCGGACATTTGGGGTCCTGCACCTGTTGCATCCATTTCGGGTTACATGTACTATGTGTGTTTTATCGATGACTACTCTAGGTGCACCTGGGTTTATCTTATGCGTCATTGGTCTGAAGTCCCCCACATCTTTAGGAGATTCACCACTATGATACACACTCAGTTTGGTCGGCGCATTAAGACCTTTCGGTCTGATTGTGCCAAGGAGTATCTCTCCTCTGAGATGCGTGAGATTCTTCAGTCTCACGACACTCTTCACCAGCAGTCCTGTCCCCACACCCATGAGCAGAACGGCGTTGCCGAACGCAAGCATCGTCATGTCCTTGAGACCGCACGAGCCTTGCTCCTCTCTGCGTCTGTTCCTCACTCTTACTGGGCTGAAGCTGTCATGACGGCTGTCCACCTCATCAATATCACTCCGTCATCTGCTCTGTCCGGTGCCACCCCTCACGAGCGCCTTCACTCCAGCCCACCTGACTACTCTCTTCTTCGCACGTTTGGCTGCACGTGCTTCGTTCTTCTTCCTCCCCATGAGCGCACCAAACTTTCTGCGAGGTCTGTTAGGTGTGTTCACTTGGGGCTCAGTCGTGAGCACAAGGGGTATCGCTGCTATGATCCCTTAGCTCGTCGGATCCGTGTCTCCTGTCACGTCTCCTTTGTTGAGGATGTCCCGTATTTTGCACCTGAGTCTCGGGATCTTTCCTTGCCTCCTGCGTCATCCTCCTCGCCCTCCTCACATCTCCACATCCCTGTTCTACCCCCGGTTTCTGTCGCCCTATCCACGCCTACTCCACCACCACCACCACCGCCACCTCCACCACCACCATCACCTCCTCAGTCTCCCTCGCCACCTCCACCACCACCCATTACTCGTGTCTATGTACGTCGGTCTGCAGCTCCCCCTCCAGAGTCGGTTCACACTGGTACTCCCTCGCCTGCTGCTGCTGCCCCCTCCTCCCCGGTCGTGGATCCTGCTCCTGTTCGGCGCTACCCAGCGCGCGAACATCACCCTCCTGACAGATATGACTACTCTCCTGACAGGTTTGGCTACTCTGCTTTTCCTTCTGACTCTCCTGACTCTTCTGGCTACTCTGCCAGTGTCTCCTATTCACCATCCTTTCAGGCCTTTCTTACTGCTATACACACCCATCGGGAGCCCCAATCGTACCGTGAAGCAGCGTTACATCCAGAGTGGCGGCAGGCCATGTCAGTTGAGCTTGAGGCTTTTCAGCGGACCCAGACCTGGGAGTTGGTGCCTTGTCCCTCCGGGGTGGTGCCTGTTAGCTGCAAGTGGATATTCAAGGTCAAGACTCGACCTGACGGATCCATTGAGTGGCACAAGGCTCGCCTCGTTGCTCGCGGCTTCTCCCAGGAGTATGGGATTGACTACGAGGAGACGTTTGCTTCAGTTGCTCGGATGACTACTGTGCGCACCCTCTTAGCTGTGGCAGCTGCTCGAGGGTGGCCTCTCCATCAGATGGATGTCACCAATGCGTTTCTCCACGGTGATCTCTCCGAGGAAGTCTACATGGCTCCTCCTCCGGGCACTTCAGTTCCTCCAGGGCACGTGTGTCGGTTGCGCCGAGCCATCTATGGGCTCAAGCAGGCCCCTCGTGCCTGGTTTGAGCGATTTCGCAGTGCAGTTCTGGTCGCCGGTTTTGTTGAGCGTCACTCCGACTATGCCTTGTTCACTCGCTCCTCCAGTTAGGGCATTGCAGTTCTTCTCCTCTATGTGGATGATATGATCATCACTGGGGATGACGGTGCCACCATCGCCTCTCTCCAGCGGCACCTCCAGAGTCAGTTTGAGATGAAAGATCTGGGATCTCTTCGCTACTTTTTGAGCCTTGAGATTGCCCGGTCAGCTCGTGGTCTGTTGGTCTCCCAGCAGAAGTACATCTCCGACATCCTTGCTGATGCTGCTCTTACTGACACGCGCACTGCTGATACACCCATGGAGCTCAATTTGAAGCTTCTCGCTACAGACGGTGAGCCGCTCCAGGATGTCTCCCGCTACCAGAGGCTGGTTGGGATGCTCGTCTATCTCACCATGACCCGGCCAGACATTGCCCATGCTGTTGGCATTGTCAGTCAGTTTGTTTAGGCTCCACGGTCGGTACACTATGCAGCTGTTCTTCGGATTATCCGCTACCTCCGGGGCACCATCACTCGTTCACTACTGTTTCCCTCCACCTCTCCGTTGGTGCTGCGTGCCTACTCCGATGCAGATTGGGCAGGAGATGCAGCCACTCGTCGATCGACTACAGGTTACTGTGTGTTTCTGGGTGATTCACTGATTTCGTGGCGTAGCAAGAAGCAGGAGTCTGTTGCTCGCTCCAGCACCGAAGCCGAATACAGGGCTATGGCTTCCACCACCGCCGAAATTGTCTGGCTTCGTCGCCTTCTGTTCGACTTGGGAGTGGTGATATCCGGGCCCACCCCGCTCTTCTGTGACAACCGGAGTGCTATTCAGATTGCTAGCAACCCAGTCTTTCATGAGCGAACAAAGCATATTGAAGTTGATTGTCATTATGTTCGCCAGGCGTTTATCGATCACACCATCTCCCTGCCTTTCATTTCCTCATCGGAGCAGACTGCTGATTTTCTGACGAAGCCCCTGATGATTGCTCGCTTCCGACATTTTCTAGGCAAACTCTCGGTTCATGATCCACCGTGAGTTTGAGGGGGAGTGTTAATGTACATACAGTCGGGTCGGGTTTACTGTACAGTCGGGTCGGATTGTATAGATATACATGTACATATATTGGGCTTGAGTCCCTCAATGGAATGCATGCTATTCCTCTCCAAACCCTAGCCGTCATCTCCTAACAGTTTGTGAGCAAATTAGATATGTTATCTTCTTAAGCTGCTTGATGCTTATATCTGCTCATTCAAATGAAACTATAAGTCTTCATTTTTGGAGTTTGATTGTGTCCATGTTGACCATTTTCATCAAAACATAATGTACCCTTGTCCACCTTATACCCGTCAAGAATCTCCCTCTTGCTGCCTTACTTACTTGAATTATCTGTAATCTTGTATTCAAATCAATCCAGTCTTAAAGAGGCTTTTTGCTAGCACCATTATTATTATTTTCCATTTATATTTTTTTGGATGCAGTTCTATATGAAGACTGGACAATGCAGCTTTGGGGAGAGATGTAAGTTTCACCACCCCATTGATCGGTCAGCCCCAACATCAGCAGCAAATCAGACACTGCAGCAAAATGTCAAGCTTACCCTTGCAGGTCTCCCAAGAAGAGAGGTACATATTATACAAACATTTCTCATTCATGTGATTTGAGGATGATTTTCCTGATTGTGCAATGAATTTCTTTTTCTACTATTCATGTCATTCTCATCTTCCTGTAGTTTAATGCTGCAGTCTCCAATTATTTTAGGGCGCTGATTAGAGAATAATGGTAACTAATAATAGGAGTGTTTCCTTCTACGTTAGATCATAAAAGCTCGGATCTTTATGTTATATATGATTTTTATCCTATCGAAAAATCCTCAGCACATAGGGAGCTGTTTTATTACGTTCTCTAAGCAGAATAGTTCTGGAATTTGCATATTTTGTTCTGTACCGATTTGAGCTACCTATATTCTTCTACCTGCTGGAGCTAAGAATGTTGGAATCTTTTTTTAAACTTTTGTAGGATTTTTTTTTTGGGTTTGCCTGACTTAAGGGCCTATTTTTACAGGGAAGAATTGAAGAATCATACAAATCAATTTCAAGGAATTTGACATCTTGTATTCTTTTGCCACCTTTAAGGCTCTAACTAGCTATTATTAGGAAACATACATAATACATGACTTTATATCTTACAATCCATCTGGCTTTATATCTTTAAATCAACCACGTCCATAAGATGGACTAGCATAATCAATTATTGATTTTTTGTGGATTTATATGATTATTTGTGTTTTTGTTTTCATTATTTAGCAAGAAGCATATTTGCAGGTTGTTACCTATGTTGAAAAGTGCATTTGCACATTTAGTCATACCAAAAAGCATATAGCCATTTTATCACGTCTAAGTTGTCACCTTTACGTTGATTTAGCACCAACACCATACCAACTTGGCAACTTCCAAGATGAAACCTTAAGCAATGCAAGGTTATCTTATATAAGGGCAATAGCCTGCATATTTGTGATTAAAAATAATTTTTTTTGTTTGAGATTGGAGGGTATGCCATAACCCTTTTGGCAAGGGCCTACATCGCCCAAAGACTAATCCTTTGGGATTGAGCACCAACCCATACCAAATTTTCCGTATGCACTCATGCGTAACACAAGGGGAGGAGGAATCGAAACCACGACCACAGGAAGTGAGCTGTGTCGCTTTGCCAACTATCCTACCTGGTCCTTACCTATTGGAGAGCCAAGAAGTACGACATTATTTCTCTCAAAAGTTGAACCGAGTTAAATCCATGCCACCATTGGTAAGGTTATTTAGTATTGCCAACTTTCTGGAGATACAAGGGACTTCATCATTACTCAGCCCTCACTGTGCTATCTGGATTTGACGTGTAATGAGCAAACGAAGCACAGCAAAAGTGACACACTGGGGTAGCCTATAACTATTGACCAACACATTCTATCTTAACGAAATTGACAAACTCTGTTTATGGCTACAGTATTTGTCGGTTGCATGAATATAAATATCAAAATGCTGTAGTAAAGTTTGAGTTACATGACTGTCAACAAAATACCAATTTCCATGATAATTGGAGGCTTGAGCAGCTCATGCATCTTTGGAAAGCAATCTATTGGTGATAATGGGAGAAAATGGACCCAATTCTATTCTATCTCATTTTGGCTATGATCTATGGACACGGACACTGGAGTCGGACACGATAACATCATAAAAAATAGATACGGGGACACGTGGGTATATATATATATATATATATATATATATATATATACCAATAAATTATGAAATTGATATAAACTGAAAATTAATATCCTTTCGGAATTCGACTCCTACACGGTCTATCATTTTCTTATGTTCACCCGATTGGGGAAGGGAGAGACTCACAACGTTCAGTTTAATAACATGGAGCGATGGTATCATGCCGTGCCGACACGGGTGGACACGGTATCCATGTTGACATGGCTCCGAGGGCTCAATTTACCGTGTCCCCCATATCATAGCATTTTGGGCCCTATTCGGCCATCTCGCCCAGATTGTCCGAATCAAGTTTTTCGATGGAACTAAAACGGATACGAAATGATCAAATCGGACCTGAAACAACTATATTTGGATACATTGGTACATATGATATGGTTGGACCGTGCGAACACATATCCTAACCTATTTGGCCGATCAGTCCGGGTTCAGCCGAATCCTGAAACCATGATTACTGTCCCAAATCTTTTATTACAATACATATTATCATGTGTTGGCCTCTTGCATCGGCTTCAATTTACCTCTTTATGCAATTGACGACCTAACGATGGAATGGGTGATTGCAGGGCGCAGTCTCGTGTCCCTTCTACATGAAGACAGGCACATGCAAGTACGGTGCGCTTTGCAGGTTCGATCACCCGCCCCCGGGGGAGGCCATTGCCATGGCGACAGCGCAAGAAACTGGACTCACTGCTATGTGAAGGCGACGGTCCTACTCATTGCGACCCACGCTACATTTTTCTTCCACGCACCTCTTATTGCTCGGCCACTCGGGGACTACGCTGGTAAAATTACAAGTTGTTTTGATTCTTGAGTTTGTTCCTCCGCCGGTGTGGCGGTGTTGGTGTTGCTTTGCCCCAGGCTGTGGCGGGTTTGGGGCCTTGTGGTGACCCCCACTATGTACAAAAAAAAAAAAAGATATCCAAGATTAGAGGCAACTGGAGACCCACCGGCTAATAGGATAGTGTGTGTATGTGTATTTTTACTTGCGAGTTTGTTCGCGAAGACGTAGTTCATTCGGGAAAAATAGAGTGCAGGATTTACTGGGCTTATAGTTTCTCTTTTTAACTGTGTTCTTTTTACTGGGAATTGAAATTCCCTGGTGATGTAAACTAGTATCCTAGTATGTTTGTTAATTAAACTACAAGATCATGCGAAGATGTTAGTATGTTTGTTAATTAAACTTCAAGATCATGCGAATATTAACATCTAAACTTATCCATGGGTGGATGAGGAGACTAGGGAGGGTTAGGTGATAGCCTCCATGGATATTCTTGAATCATTAGATATTCTTGAATCATTAGGTAAATCATCACAACCTGTATACACAAATGTGAGTTGCATGTCATAAGACTTTGTAAGGAACATATCGAGTAACAAACATTATAACATACTTATCGCTGAGAACAATGACTTCACACAATTGCTAATAAAGAAATTAAGCAGAGTTTCCAAATATAAATCATAATCCATATTTAGAGCAAGTTCAAAATATCAAAAACATAACGAAACACTTAAAATAAAGGTACACGATAAGAATATGAAAGATATATTGTCCAAACATAAACCATACAGCCAACACATCACTCTAAATGCTCCATTCACCACCTCCTATGGACATCATCCATACACACATGAAAGTCTCTCTCTAGCTTTTAAATTGAAGTTTTTTTTTTTGAAAGGTTAAAGTTGATTTTTTTTTTTTTAAAGGTTAAGTTGAAGTTTTTCAGTAGCTTTCATGTAACATTTCATTGAAATGCTCTCTATCTTTCTAAGGGCATTCATGCGATTAGTGATGGAATATGCAGCATTGTGACCAGAGGACGAATGAGAAAAATAAAAAAAGTGGTTATTTCAAATTCCTACTTAACTAAATTTAATGTCATTGAAAAATTAAAATTATCTTTAAGTACAAAATCAGGTGCTGTAACATTATTTGCCAATTCTTGGACCATTACCTTAATATACTAATATTTGTTCCTATATTGTTTGGCTTGATAGAACTTTGCACGAATTTTCTTCCATGCATTCTTTGATAATGTAGAGGTTACCATGTCACCATTGCTCACGTGATCAGCCATGATATCTATGTAAACATTTTCATGCTCAATTGTCCAATTTGCCATTATAGGCCTACTATCACATAAATTCGGCAATGAAAAAAAAAATGTCATAATTTGTTAAACACCAATGCATGCCCGTGCCTATCAGCATTGCAGCAGGCCGTCTTTGGCGGCAACATACCCACCGGGCATCGCCACCCCTATCCCCACCATATTCATTTGGCGGCTGAGGGTCGTCGGTTTAACCGTAGTTTTGGCCGATTCTTTTTTTATCTTTGTTCCTTTTTGTGGTAAAAATGTAATTAACACAAAGTTTTTTTTTTATGGTAAAGTTGTAAATAACACGAACGGCCTTAGCATGTTATATAGACTATAGTGCATGCCCGTGTCTGTCGGCACTGCAGCGGATCGTCTTCGGCAACAACACACCCGAACGCCTTCGGCAACAAAACACTTTCGATGACAACACCGGCATTGATATGGACACTCATTTCCTTGCCCGTGCTGATTGGCACGAAACGGGAGTCTTCGGCCCAACCAACTCCCTCTCCCTCTTTAATTGATCAATCACAGTTGCCTCGGTTCGAACAGATTCCTTGAGATCGACCCGATGGTTTGGGGTGGCCGAAATTTCATCAGGCGGGTTTATAGCCATTGATGCGAACAACGATCACGGGATGAACGGTCAGGTTTAGTGCAATTTAAATGGGCCGGGATTTTAGGGGTTTAGTGCAGTTTAAATGGGTTGGGATTTGAAACCAATGAGAGATCGTGCGTTGATTTTTGAACGAATGGTTATATCTATTTGGTTTATTTTTGTCCAATCAGCTTGTCCTAGTCAGTTTTTTTGTTCCGTTTTGTCTAGTCAGTACAAAACCGACGTTCCTTATTATATAAATTATAAGCATACTATCACATAAATTCGACATTGAAAAAAATAAAAGATCGACATTCAGTCGAGCAGGTGGCGGCAAGAATTGAAAATTTTTGATATTGACAAACACAAAACTTGACGAGAAATTCATCATTACACTCAAATTCTACAATTCCCAAATAATAATGCATGAACCGCAAAGAATCCCTATTGATCATGCCATATCATAAAAATTGAAAAATAATCCGGACCGGATCATGCCATAAGTCCGGTCTGGTTTTTGTCTAAATTCCCGGCCGGACCTGGGTCCGGTTCGACGAGAAGTAAACGGAGGGTGGGGTGGAGTGAGGCGGGCGTGCGGGGAGCTCATGGAGCAACGCCTCCGCCGCTATCCCGCACGCAACTCCCTCGTGTCGTCTCCCTCCTCCTCCCTCTCCATATATATCGCTGTCTGCTCCCGTCCTCCTCCTCGATCTTAGGGTTTCACTAGGGCTGCGATTCCATGGCCCTCTGCGGGGTTGCCTCTCGCCCGGCGCCGGACGCCCTGGATCCACTGCGCCCCCGCCAGATCGCAGCTCTCAGCATGGCCCGCCGCCGGTGGCCCCCCATCTCCTCGATCCCGTCGCGGGGATTGCGAGCGAGGTGCTCGTCGGGGAGCCTCGTGTCCGAGCAGGGATTGGGAGGGGGCGGTCGGAGCGGCGATCACTCCCTGGGTTCAAGGGAGGAGCTGGATCCTGTTCTCAAGTTCGAGATGTCAGACTTCTCCGTAGGCAATCACGTCAGCATCGGCCACCAAGGAAGGGTGGGTTCTGTTGTGACGATTGCAGCCGTCGATTTGCCGCTGCAATCGGGATGGCGGTTTGATTATTCGTTCAAATGTGTGTGCAGGCGGGCGAGGTGATCTTCGAGGCAACTGTTTGCGACTCAGAGAGGTTAGTGGATCTCAATTGCATAAGAGTTCGAAGTTAATCTGGACACTTGCCCAATTGGGAGTTGGGGATTCTGTGCAGCCCACTGTACAATTCCGTAGTTGTGCTGCGGCAGCTGACAAGCTTGCGAGCACAACGCAGAGGTCGACGAGCGCTGGAGGTCGGTGCATTTTAAATAAAAAAGTCAAATTTAATAATTTCAGTGGATATACACTTATGGGTAGCTGATTTAAGCGTTTCACAATGCATGATTGTTGATGGGTTGCATTTTCAGGTTCTGAAGAAGCTCGCTCGACGCCAGCTCATGTACCACTCGTACGCGATGCAAGTTCATGGCTATGTTTCTCCGTCGAACGACAAGGACTGTAGCTCCTTCACCCTGGTGCACGGCGTAATAGTCTTTTCCTTAGATTGATTTTATATCCTCATTGGTGTCTTTAATTCCTTTTCTGTTGAGTCGGTAACATTCTATGAAAGATTTCTTGATTCATCATGCATTTTGTTATTTCCATCTCTCTTAATTTTATATTCTCGGTCAAGAAATCAATTCTTTGTATTCAACTTTTCAATATACGCTTTGCACCATGGGCTAGTGTGGAAGTAATCTCAAAAAGAAGAGATTCAGTTGGAAGTAGGGTTAATTTGATATTATGGCCTTCTCCCTTTTTGTAGTATCATGGGAGTTATTCTCTGAGGCACTGGCTTCAGCTCTCTGATTGGCTCCCAACCTTAGAAGCCACTCTGGCATTAGATGAAGAGCAGGTAAGGAGGGTCGGGGATGACACAATTGGTGGGCCTGCTGTTACTCGACAAATGCGTCTTATTAGGATTGTGATGAGAGATCTTTTGATTGGTGTAAGCATTTCCCTTTGTGCAACTGGATTGATGACAGTACTTTCGGTTTTTGGCTGTGATTTACCTTCTTCCCACATTCTATGGTTTCTCAGGTTAATTACTTGCATAGTCATGGATTAGCCCATACTGAGTTGAGGCTGGAGAACATACATATTAGCCCAGTGGATAAACATGTTAAAGTAAGTGTTTAATTTACTTTCTTGTTGTTGGTGTATATTGCTTTATGGAAATTGGTTAGATACCACTGATGCGAGTCTAGGTGCAGAAAAGACTTGTGCATGAAATGACACTGATTCCATTATGTCTTGAGCAAATTTATGTATGTAGATGTGTAAAGTCCTATCATCTTAAAATTGGTCAAATCATTTCTCATAAGAGAAAAGTTATATTTGCACTACACACTCCTAGAGGAGGAAGAATCAAGTTACAGAGGCTTTGAGTTGTAAGAAACTTTCTATTTTCTTATGTTTTTGTGGTAAATTAGGTTCAATCCAAGATGATGAAGTTGTAGATATCCTTGTTAACAGAGCTATGGGACGCAAGACAAATTAAAAGCAAGTCATTCATCTTCATAAGTTTCTTAAATTCTTGCAAGTTATATAATCGGTCCATTGATAGTGCACATTCAATTTATCAAAATTGTTGCATTTTATCAAAAATGGCCCTAGCCAATATTTCTTTCCACTCCCAACAACCATTTGATTTAGAGAGCCAAAAAGTTGGGAACCTTTTTGACTTCCGACTCAAAAACTACTCTCCAAAAGGAGAGCCGCATTTCACTACATTTTCGGAAAGGAACCGGGAGTCTTGTTGAAGATGCTTTTAGTTCCACCATTATAGGAACCTACTTTTTCGGAAAAACTAGGCTCTCCATCGGCCATTTTGATTTGGAGAGCCAAAAAGTAGGAAACCTCTTTGACTTCTCACTCAAAAACCAGGCTCTTCTAAGGAGAGTCACTTTTCCTTGCTGTTAGGAGATGACGGCTAGGGTTTGGAGAGGAATATAATGCATTCCATTGAGGGACTCAAGCCCAATATATGTATATGTATATCTATACAATCCGACCCGACTGTACAGTAAACCCGACCCATCTATATGTACATTAACACTCCCCCTCAAACTCACGGTGGATCATGAACCGAGAGTTTGCCTAGAAAATGCCGGAAGCGAGCAATCGTCAGGGGCTTCGTCAGAAAATCAGCAGTCTGCTCCGATGAGGAAATGAAAGGCAGGGAGATGGTGTGGTCGAGAAACGCCTGACGAACATAATGACAATCAACTTCAATATGTTTTGTTCGCTCATGGAAGACCGGGTTGCTAGCAATCTGAATAGCACTCCGGTTGTCACAGAAGAGAGGGGTGGGTCCGGACATCATCACTCCCAAGTCAAGCAGAAGGCGGCGAAGCCAGACAATCTCGGCGGTGGTGGAAGCCATAGCCCTGTATTCGGCTTCGGTGCTGGAGCGAGCAACAGACTTCTGCTTCTTGCTGTGCCACGAAATCAGTGAATCACTCAGAAACACACAGTATCATGTAGTAAATCGACGAGTGGCTACATCTCCTGCCCAATCTGCATCGGAGTAGGCACGCAGCACCAACAGAGAGGTGGAGGGAAACAGTAGTGAACGAGTGATGGTGCCCCGGAGGTAGCGGATAATCCGAAGAACAGCTGCATAGTGTACTGACCGTGGAGCCTAGGGATGGCAACGGGTCGGGTTTGGGACGGGTCGGCCCTATCCCGAACCCGCCCCATAATATTTTATCCCGTCCATACCCGTCCCAAACCCGCGTCGGGTTTTGAGGGTAATTTCCAAACCCGTCCCAATTAATATTGGAGAAACCCATACCCGCCCCGCCTCGCCCCATTTATGCATTGCGGGTCGGGTCGGGTCGGATCGGCTACATAAAAAACTACATATTTAGCTTCTTTGGCCCACCTAGCCGTAGCTCTACATAGAGAAAAATACAGAGCAAATGTTCCTCCTATATTACGATCACATAGTTATAAGCACAAGTCAACTTATTATATAATCTTGAGTACCAACATATCGAATAATATTTAAGATATATGAATATATGATAGGTTATATACCCGGGTCGGGTCGGGGCGGATTGGAGTAAAACCCGAACCCGACCCAAACCCGACCGGGTTTTAAATTCAAATCCCAAACCCATCCTAAACCCATTTTTGAGCATCCCAAACCCGTCCCAATCGGGTCGGGTCGGGTCGGGTAACCCGGTAAACCCGGATAATTGCCATCCCTAGTGGAGCCTGAACAAACTGACTGACAATGCCAACAGCATGAGCAATGTCTGGCCGGGTCATGGTGAGATAGACAAGCATCCCAACCAGCCTCTGGTAGCGGGAGACATCCTGGAGCGGCTCACCATCTATAGCGAGAAGCTTCAAATTGAGCTCCATGAGTGTATCAGCAGTGCGTGTGTCAGTAAGAGCAGCATCAGCAAGGATGTCGGAGATGTACTTCTGCTGGGAGACCAACAGACCACGAGCTGATCGGGCAATCTCAAGGCCCAAAAAGTAGCGAAGAGAGCCCAGATCTTTCATCTCAAACTGACTCTGGAGGTGCCGCTGGAGAGAGGCGATGGTGGCACGGTCATCCCCAGTGATGATCATATCATCCACATAGAGGAGAAGAATTGCAATGCCCTGACTGGAGGAGCGAGTGAACAAGGCATAGTCGGAGTGACGCTCAACAAACCCGGCGGCCAGAACTGCACTGCGAAATCGCTCAAACCAGGCACGAGGGGCCTGCTTGAGCCCATAGATGGCTCGGCGCAAACGACACACGTGCCCTGGAGGAACTGAAGTGCCCGGAGGAGGAGCCATGTAGACTTCCTCGGAGAGATCACCGTGGAGAAACGCATTGGTGACATCCATCTGACGGAGAGGCCACCCTCGAGCAGCTGCCACAGCTAAGAGGGTGCGCACAGTAGTCATCCGAGCAACTGGAGCAAACGTCTCCTCGTAGTCAATCCCATACTCCTGGGAGGCTGGGAGAAGCCACGAGCAACGAGGCGAGCCTTGTGCCGCTCAATGGATCCGCCAGGTCGAGTCTTGACCTTGAATATCCACTTGCAGCTAACAGACACTACCCCGGAGGGACAAGGCACCAACTCCCAGGTCTGGGTCCGCTGAAAAGCCTCAAGCTCAACTGACATGGCCTGCCGCCACTCTGGATGTAACGCTGCCTCACGGTACGATTGGGGCTCCCGATGGGTGTGTATAGCAGTAAGAAAAGCCTGCAAGGATGGTGAATAGGAGACACTGGCAGAGTAGCCAGAAGAGTCAGAGGGAAAAGCAGAGTAGCCAAACCTGTCAGGAGAGTAGTCATATCTGTCAGGAGGGTGATGTTCGCGCGCTGGGTAGCGCCGAACAGGAGCAGGATCCACGACCGGGGAGGAGGGGGCAGTAGCATCAGGCGAAGGAGTACCAGTGTGAACCGACTCTGGAGAATGAGCTGCAGACCGACGAACATAGACATGAGTAACAGGTGGCGGTGGAGGTGGCGAAGGAGGCGGAGGTGGTGGTGGTGGAGGTGGCGGGGAAGATGGAGGTGGAGTAGGCGTGGATGGGGCAATAGAAACCGGGGGTAGAACAGGGATGTGGAGATGTGAGGAAGACGAGGAGGATGACGCAGGAGACAAGGAAAGATCCCGAGACTCAGGTGAAAAGTACGGGACATCCTCAACAAAGGAGACGTGACGGGAGACACGGATCCGACGAGCCAAGGGATCGTAGCAACGATACCCCTTGTGCTCCCGACTGAGCCCCAAGTGAACACACCTAACAGACCTCGTAGAGAGTTTGGTGCGCTCATGGGGAGGAAGAAGAACGAAGCATGTGCAGCCAAACGTGCGAAAAAGAGAGTAGTCAGGTGGGCTGGAGTGAAGGCGCTCGTATGGGGTGGCACCGGACAGAGCAGACGACGGAGTGATATTGATGAGGTGGACAGCCGTCATGACAGCTTCAGCCTAGTAGGAGTGAGGAACAGACGCAGAGAGAAGCAAGGCTCGTGCAGTCTCAAGGACATGACGATGCTTGCGTTCGGCAACGCCGTTCTGCTCATGGGTGTGGGGACATGACTGCTGGTGAAGAGTGTCGTGAGACTGAAGAATCTCACGCATCTCAGAGGAGAGATACTCCTTGGCACAATCAGACCGAAAGGTCTTGATGCGCTGACCAAACTGAGTGTGTATCATAGTGGTGAATCTCCTAAAGATGTGAGGTACTTCAGATCGATGACGTATAAGATAAACCCAGGTGCACCTAGAATAGTCATCGATAAAACACACATAATACATATAACCCGATAGAGATGCAATAGGAGCAGGACCCCAAATGTCCGAATGGACTAAATCAAATAAAGCATCAGACTGGGAAGCACTAGCAGAAAATGGAAGAGCTAGATGCTTTGCCAGTCTACAACCCGTACAAACAGAGAGGGGGGAGAAAGACGCTCGATCCAAAGCGCCCGAACGGAATACGCTTTTGAGTCGATCACTCGATATATGACCTAACCTTCTGTGCCACAGGTCGGCATCAGAGGTGACAGACATGACAGACGCAACGGAAGACACATGTAGATGGTCCAACTGGTAAAGTTCTCCTGCCCTACGGCCCAGCCCAATCCTCTGACCCGTCCGCGAATCCTGCACAACACAAACAGAAGGGGTGAAGGTGACAGTCAGGCCAGAGTCGCAAAGAGAACTGATAGAGATCATATTAATATTAAGACGGGGGGCATGATGGACATGGGGTAGGGTCAGGCGACCAGAAGGGTCAGAGGTGGTAGTGATGGAGCCAGATTGCGGAATAGGGACGAGAGTCCCATCCGCAGTGCGAACCTCCTGGTGGGTGGTAGTGGGAGAACAATCCGTGAGGACAGTAGAGTCAAAGGTAAGGTGATCCATGGAGCAGTAGTACCAGAGGTGGCAGACAAGCCGTGCGCAGTCGCGGAGCCGGTGGAGGCTAGGTGGCAAAGAAGGAGCTCCTCGAGGCGCTGAAGACGGTCCGGCTCAGGCGGAGAAGGTGCTGTAGTAGCAGTGGGGAGCGTCGAGGCCTCTACAGTAGCCGCAGTACCACCAAAGTGGCGGAGAGAAGACGAACCACGTCCACGGCTCCGTCCACCTCGACCGCCGCGTCGATCTTCGCGGGAAGTCGAAGCCCAGCGTGGGGCTCTCTCATCCGGACCCCAGCGGGGGTTGCGTGGAGGACGTGTAGGGCATTTGCGCTTCATGTGGCCGGGCTCCTTGCAGTAGTGACAGAAGACAGCCTCATTGGAGAACCCGGCTGCCAGGACAGTGTCAGAGCTAGGAGCAAGTGGAGGAGGACGAGCGCCCTGAGTCTGAAGGCGGGTCTCCTCGTCGACCAAGGCGAGTAGAGCATCCTCTAGCCGAGGGAGTGGCTCACGGTGCAGGAGCTGGGCAGCTATGAGAGCAAAGTCCGGCCGAAGCGCTGCCAGGAACTGGTGCAGGTGGCCCTCATCGAGATAGCGCTGGAAATCCCGGGAGCGGGGGCAGGCACACCGCTCCGGGATCAGTGAGTCCAGCTCATGCCAGTAGGCACTCATCTGACTGAAGAAGTCCTGAATAGTGCGTTCCCCCTGACGGGCAGACTGCGAGTCACAGATGAGCTGATGCCGGCGTGCGCCTCCGCGCGGGAGAAAACGGTTCCTGAGATACTCCCACATCGCGCGCGCTGTCGGAAGGCGTCCGATGGGAACAAGGAGCGGACGAGCAACAGAGTCCAGAAGGTACGCCCGGATGGCCTAATCGTGGCGGCGCCACGTAAGAGCAGCAACGGTGGTGGCCGTGGTAGCAGTCGCAGCAGAAAACGCTGCACTGCTGGTGACAGAGGAGGAACCGGAGTAGTCAGTGGGAGGAGGATCATCGCCGGTGATGTGACCCCACAGATCACGACTGGAGAGCGCGACCTCGACGGTGAGTGACCAATCAGGCCAGTCGCTGGCCGATGACAACTGAAAGGCGACCGCCTTTAGTGGTGGAGAGATCGCAACGACGGACGGTACGACAGGAGAAGCCATGGAGAAGGCTCAACAAAGGGGCCGGGTGGGCTGAGGGGAGGTCGGGAGGTGGAGTAGGGTGGGCCGGGGCTGTCGGACGGGAGGTCGGGAGGTGGAGTAGGGTGGGCCGGGGCTGTGGGGTGGAGGAAGGGGGGATCGGACGGTGGAAAGGGGGTCGGGGAGTGGAGAGGGGGGTCGGGAGGCTGTCGGGCGGCGGAAGGGGGGGGATCGGGGGGCTGTCGGGCGGCGTAGGGGGGGGGGGATCGGGTGGCTGTCGGGCGGCGTAGGGGGGGAGGGTCGGGGGGGCCGGGGCTGTCGGGCGGCGGAAAGAGGGCCGGGCGGAGGAGAGGCCGGTGGTCAAGTGGAGGAGGGGGGTCGGACGGGTGAGGAGAGGCCGGAGGAGAGGTGTTGCCGGAGGGAGAAGACCGTCGTCGTCGTCGCCGCGCGTCGGAGAACCCTAGAGCTCTGATACCATGTTAGGAGATGACGGCTAGGGTTTGGAGAGGAATAGAATGCATTCCATTGAGGGACTCAAGCCCAATATATGTACATGTATATCTATACAATCCGACCCGACTGTACAGTAAACCCGACCCATCTATATGTACATTAACACTTGCTATTCCGGAAAAGATTAGAGAGCCTTGTTGGAGACGCTCTTAGTTCCACCATTGATTTGTTCTCTGGGAGGTACATATAAGTGGGAGGTCAAAATATGGACATCAACTTTGTCGACTATCAAAATAATTTAATTAACAAATACCCGATATTTATTAGATCTCAAATTAGCAAGCTTCACAAAAGTTCAAAGTTCAAAATGCAAATGGTGTGAACGTTTTTCTTCCCCTTCCTTATTTTTAGTGTATCTCTCCCATTTTAATTAGCAAAGTCGATGACTTCTAGCTTCCAGCTGACAAAAATAAACTACATGCGCTTGCATGAATTTTAGGAACCTCCATTATACATTTGTAATGCATCTATGAACAGTTTGAAGGGTTGGACTGTGTGACACCCATCTGGGTTTTTTTTTGGCTATATAGTATATAGACCTATGGTCTCGAACGTGGGCCTCCTTAATGAGTTTGGTTTGCATTTTTTTTTACCAAATACCATGAATTCTGTCCGGTTTAAATGAAACTCATATTCTGTTAAGTAAATGCATTGATTGTGTTTCTGAGAAATTTGCTTTCAGCTCTTCAAATTGAAACACATTGATTGCAAGGTTCAATGCCATTTATTACTTTGCTACTTATTATCTTGCTTATAAATTCTTTATGTCCAAGGAGATAAGTAATCTATGTATCATATTGGTCGATGTAAATTCTAAATAAGTTTTAATGAGATTCAGAAGTTGAAATTTCACCTCTCCCTTTAGTAGGTTAAGCTAAGCTAGACTGAACTAAATGATAAATATAGCAAAGCTAAGTCTACTACGGGCATAATTTTTTTTTGTAACAAGCTAAATCAACTACAAGCCACAAGAAATGGGAAGGAAGGAAAAGAAAACTAGTTGGCAATCATAGTCAGTTAGTCACCAAGTTCGGGTTCAGCAAGGGTAAAACTCCGAAAAGTTCGGCGAAAATCAAAAAATTATGAAAAAAAACAGGTTAAAGTCGGGGGAAAAAATGGGTTTGGGTTTTAATCGGCAATGGTGAAATTTGAAAAAAATCGGCAAATTCGGGGCCTTCAAAAATCAAAAGTCAAGTTTTTAACCTATATTAAACCACTAAGATATTTCTAACGTGACTTATATAAAAATGATAGATCAACAATAACAAATTAACTAAGTTAATCATGCAACTATGCAAATGCAAGTAAGAAACAAAACAACAACCCGATAAATTAACATACTAAGTCACGAACATCATGATAAGTTTATAATGGCATTCAAAAAAAAAAATTACAAAACTTAAGATATCCATTGTCCAATAGTCACTAATCAAAATAGAATATAAAATAAAAACTAAGCATCCATCGTGTTGTTGAGAGCATCCAATGCCAATCTTGCAATATTCTATCTTGCTTCATTCTCTTCACCCTCCATGAATATAATGTCATCTGACTCATCATCGGAAGAAAGTTGAATTTTAATGTCATCGGACTCATCATCGATACAGTCACAAAGTTCGACAAAAAAACACATTTTTTAACCCCTTTTTTCAATAAAAACGGCAAAAACGACGAATTTGGTAACCTATAGAAATCGGGAAAAAAGTAACAAATCGGCTGCCCATTAAGTTACGTTTTAAACACATTTTTTTTAAAAAAACACCGAACTTTGTGGCAATCAACCGGACATCAGCGCGCCCGTTAAGATCCCAAGCTAAAATGGGAAGGAGCTACCTCTCAAAAAAATAAGATAGGGAGGAGCCCCTCGGGGGGCCGTCTCTATGTAGAGAACCAGGGACCTAGCCATCTTGCTCGACGAGGCTAGCCAGTCAGCCGCCCGATTGCCTTGGCGATAGATGCGTGTCAAGCGAGCATGGGTGAAATATCGGAACATAACAAAATATCGGCCAAAAGGGGATTGTCCATCGAGCCTTGATTGACGTCCCGCACCACTGTGGAGGAGTCACCTTCGATCCAATTTTTTCACCCATCTAACAATTGCTTTGCTTTTTTCATACCTTCACACAAACCCCGAATTTCTGATTGAGTGGCTGACGAACAACACATTGGAAAGCGCTTAGTAGCCCTAGCCACGCCATGCTTATCACGAATAATGAACCATGGCCCACTTTTTCCATTTTTGATGTCTACCTCCCCATTGTAGTTATGTTTGATCTCCTCATCGTCTGGTCTTTCCCACACCTAACATAGAAATCCGACTCCCCTACACCCCGTGGTTGCAGGTATGTTTGCCAAGTGTTGTCAAGGCGGCCAGGCGATGGCTAAGTTGTCAGGCCTACGGCGCCTGCCTAGTCGAGGTGAGCCTGAGGTGTGCCTATGCGTCAATTTTTTTATTTTTTATTTAAATATATGGGTCATGGGATAATATTTGGATTTGAATAAATAATAAGCTTAATAACATCAAAAATTTCATATGAAACTAATCAAACAATATAAATCAAACATTCTTATCCAAAAAGAATACGCATGTCATCATTGTCATGCTCACTGAAATCGAATACGCAAAATCATGTATGTCCTGCATTATTGACATGTAACAATCAATGAATCAAATTATGTTACTATTAAGAAGTTATAATTTAGAAGTTTGACCATTAAAGACCCTAGGTCCCTAACATTCATTATGAAACAAATCAAGTTTAATAAACAAACCCTAAAAAAATTTAGCACAACCCTAAAATTGGAGAAATAACACTAGTGAAGATTAAATCAAATGTATATAGAAAGATAATTCAAAGAGAAAAATTTGAAGGACTTAGTGAACGGTCCAAAATACCAGATCCGTTTAAGCCTAAGGACAGAGGGCCAAAATACCCCTCAATAGTCTTCAAATTTTCATTTGCATGCCGCTCCCCTCTAAACTAAACCTAAAACCTAATCCATACCCTAATCCTAAACCCTAAGATCTACAAGCCATGGGGTGAACCCTAGACCTAATGCTAAACCTAATCCAAACCCTAAAACTTAATCGGAACCCTAAAACCTAAGATCTACAGGCCATAGGGTGAACCCTAAACCTAAACCCTAGATCTAACCTAAAACCTAAGATCTACAGTCCATGGGATGAACCCTGGAGTCCTAAATCTAATCCTAAACCTAATCCGAACCAATCTGACATCGTCCGTTGCCACTGCCTCTTGTTTTTGTTACTCGCCACTGCCGAGGTGGCAACGACGAGGAGTTGTGACTCGCGCCGCCGCTGTCGCCCTACTCGCCGCCACTGCTTTCACCATCGATATTATTGCCTCTGCTGCTGCTCGCCGGCCGTTGCTCGCCGCGCCGCTGCCGTTCGTTGTTGCTGCTGTCGCCGATTGCTCGAGAGAACGAGAAAGGGGGAGAAGGGGCGGAGGCAATGTCAGTATTAAGAATTGGATTTTAGACCTCCCCTTAAAGGGATTTTATGAGTGTCCTATTCCTTAACCCGATTTGTTGTATGGGACTTAACACCGATTTCCCAAAAAAAAATTCATAGGAAAACAATAACATTAATCTTAGTAAAAAAACATGAAACAAACTCTAACTTAGGAGATATATATAGATAGATAAGAAGAAAGACATAATAATTGGTATTTAAGTATATGTATCATACATACATTGGAAAAGGAAACGAAAAGAAGAAAAAATAAAAAAAAAATAAAAAAAACCTTTTTTATATTTCTACCCGCCTAGGATGTGGCCTAGGCGGCCGGGACCAAAAAGGCCTAATTTGTCACCTAGGCGACGCCTTGACTACACTGTGTTTGCCTCTAGGAAGGCCTCAGACTCCAGAATTGATTGCTTAAGGCTTCTCTTTGATCCCCTCAAATAGCTCATAGTTTCACGCCAGCCAGATGATCCACACAATATTGACTAATTGGGTGTACCTCCTCGTATCATGTTCAACCTGCCCCTGCCCTCCAGCAAGCACCATGCACACATCATCAAAATTAGCATTACTTTATCAGGTAGTGCATTACTTTATAAGGTAGAAGTATAACATTATAAGTATACACTATTATGTAATGATTTTTACATAAACCCTAATTTTTTTTAGTTTTTAACCATATAATCACCATGTCCTCTTTGAAGTGAGCAAATTAGTGATGGAACACGAAAGTCACTGTTTGTAAACATCCATTGGGTAGATGATTTTCTCTCTAATATTGTATATTTTAGAGAAATACCCATCCAACATTTTCATGAATCTGCAGTGTGTTGAGGCAAGTTTTTAGGATCTTAACTTGAACCGGCAGATGTACACTATAGAATTTGGTGAATGGTTGGCCGAAATTTGAGATATGTTGGAGAACATTCAATATTTGGTGCTCTTTATGGAGCTAGTAGGCCTTTTTTAGATAAGGTATGGGGTCCCTGCAATAATTTAATATCCAATTGAACATCATGAAAATGCTTAATTTTCTTTAATTACTTATGTCCGGCCATTGTCCAGGGTCATAGCCATAGAGAATTCTCTGTTCACACCCATGTCCGTGGGTTACTTTATTTGGCCATTATTGATGGCAACATTTCTATGTGTAAGTATTAATCTTCATGTTTCAAGTTAAAGTCTTAATAAGTCAAAAGATTTCATTTAAATTGAAAACACTAGAAACAAGGAATATATTATTACATTGGTTTGCAAAGAGGCAAAGTTGATAGATGTCCATTCCCTAGGGCAATATTGAATTATTTTTGTTAACAATCATAGCCAATGTGAGGGTAAGCACACCATTGACTTCACTACTTCTTCCCAAACTTGCTGAGGAAGGACACGTATCAAGTATAATGACCCTTCATGAAGAAGTATCTGTATAGTTGATGATTGATGAGGTAAGGGCCGATCTTGATAGTATCAAAGAGGAAATGCTAATTTCATTATGTTTGGCTGGTTCATGTGATATTGGATTGTTGACAGTCTGAATAACACTCTCTCTTCTCATACTCCGGGAGGCTGTATTTGGCTATAGGAGGTCCTGTTGTGTTAAGCAAGCATCAATCTACTCACACTGTGGCAATAGTGGTGATCGTGTTGCAATACTTCCCCTCACTACCTTGGTGCAAACTATACCTTGATTCTTGAGATTCTATAGACATGAGAATCTTCCGGATTGGATAGTTAATGATGCAGAAGGCTTTCAACAAAATGAGTCACGTTCAAAGTTGCAAAAAGTTGGTTTATCATGTGTTCGCCAAGCAATATCTGAATTTTTTTGATGAACATAGGTAGCGGACAGGAGTAGCAAGCTACATACCATTCGGTCGAAACTTCATGATGTGTTTAATCTATACATAGGAGCAATATCCACACCCATTGGTCGGATGTGAGATATCAAAGGAATACATTTCTGTTTTGGAAGTCTTTACTCATGACCTGGAAAGTGGCATAAAGAGCTGATATCGTTAACTGAAATTTGGAGTTTATGATGGCAGGTATTATTTGTTCTGAATATTTTCTTCATAAAGGAGTGAATGTAGTGATCACATGTTGATTGTGGCCTGTCATGGCATTATACTATATCAACGTGAGATCAGTTGTAGAAGCACTTAATTCAAACTTCTCAAAATCATGGGAAGTGGTCAATTTGAGCCGCAATCTCCCTGTTGAATGACTGTAGATGTGCGACAATCACAAAACCATGACGATGACAGAGGCAAGTTGGCATCATCTTGGTAGCAAGTGCAAGGGTGTCTTATAACCGCTTGCCTACTATTTTGTAAAGCGTGAGCCATTGGCTTGCTTTCTAGCACTCAATCGCACCATCTAAGTAGCAACCTTGTAGGCCCACTTGTATAAAATGGATATTGCCAGGCCCAACTAGAATTGGATCATACTCCTAACTCTCAGCACGCTTGAAAGTAGCTAGCAAGCATCTTTGTTCTTTGCCAGCCTTGGCTATTGATAATTACCGACAACCTCAAATTATTTTTTGGCTCTAGATGAGAATATACTTGGTCCGTGCTTGAGTTCGTCCACCTCAAGCTCAGGCTCAGCCCAACCTGTTGTTGCAGTAAAATTTTGGGATTTTTGCATATATTCCCCTAACTATGTTTGATATTGCAAAAATTCCCCGGTGTTTTACAAAAATCTTTGGGCACACTGTACTCTTGTACTTGGTGTTTGTGCACACGAGCAACGCTGATGGCCAAGGGTAAAATGGTCATAAAGTTGATCATATGTATCTTTGCGCAAAAATTGAGAGATGTGAAGGTGCCCAAAGAATTTTGTAAATCACTACTTTTTTTTTTTGCAATATTGAACTTTGTTAGGAGTATATATGTAAAAATCCCTATAATTTCCTTCGAGGAGGAGATACTTCATGGCTGATGGATAACACAAGGCCGTGGATCCAAAACATGATAGTAGGTATTGTAGGTTGAAGGTCTTACGGCAATTTAAGTTGAAACAAATTAAGTAACCCTAGCAGCTATCAAGCACTTTTTGGATTACAATTGGAGGCCAACTCTTGCAAGCAAATAAGATGGTAATACACCTACCTTCTGTTTTTCCTTAATTGGAACTTATACAAAAAATCATTATTAAAGGGGAAGTTTATATCAATGTAACAAGGATGGTATATAAAATATTGTACCAATTCTCGTGCCCATCTTTGCATCCTTTCTCTCGTCACTAGCGAATGTCGTATATCTTTTGAAGATACGTTGCTCAACCTTGTTTTATGAAGCCTCCACTCATAAATTTGGGGATTTTCCTAAATATTTCTTTGAAGAAGTGCAACAATGACTGCCCAAATGGAGCTGGTGCTAGATTCACCATCAAACTTTACAAAGAGCATCTTCTGCAGAAACCACATGTTATAGAGACACAAGGAGTCTTTAATCTCATAGTCTTTGGACCATGAAAGTAAACTGTTCTCTGTAGTTAATAGGTTAGGTTTTAATAGTATTTCTATATTCTAAGGTTTATATAGTATTGTCCTGAATTTGGAATAGAGTCAAAGATAAGCTCAGCATAGGGTATGTCTTGTGCTAAAAAAATATTTGGTTCATTGTTTCTTGTGCAGAACTGTTTCGCATTTATTTGGGACACCACATGCAGTTTCAATTTTTGAAGTCATTTGGACATTATCTGCATTTTTGGATCATATTAGCAATAGTGTTTATTTTCATGAGAATTGACGAATTAGGAATTACTTTATTTTACTTGGTCTCCCTTCATGGTGTATGAGTTAAACTCAGGCTATGCA
Source organism: Chamaelirium japonicum (assembly GCA_947650365.1). Taxonomy (NCBI): domain Eukaryota; kingdom Viridiplantae; phylum Streptophyta; class Magnoliopsida; order Liliales; family Melanthiaceae; genus Chamaelirium; species Chamaelirium japonicum. Next base: position 62,398,462 of record OX393556.1, read on the forward strand.
CAACAGCATAAGTACATGTGTATACATGTCTCACACTTGCTTTGTATAGATGCAAGGAGTGGTTTCATTTGAATACATGGTTTAGACATAAAAGACGTTCTTGTACTTGGAAAGGAATGCTGAATTAGGCAAATTTGAAGGTGCATGAAATCAGTTTCGTTACAAATTATTTGTATGTATGTAGAGGGACTTAGATGCATGCATATGTGCATAATAACATACACAAAATCACAAATATCATGACAAAGAAACGAGCCCTTCATCATTCTAGATGATTCATGATTGGAAGGCAATATATGCAATGAAAACTTTCTTTTCTAACTGCATGTTGCATGGCCATTAATAAATTTTGCCGAGTCATCTCTAATTTTCACATTATATAACATTGTTTTTGTTAGGTAGGCACTCTAGGAAATGCTGTTGATTTCTATGACAGCACTCCGAATGTTAGTACAGTAGATGGGAACGTCATCAGGAGGAAATTGATGATCGCATTTGACATGAGGTAAGATGACAAAGATGAGGTGATTAGCCACAAAGATCTACATTCCTAAGTATCATCTACAGTATCATGGTTGTTTTTGCTGTTATGTCATATTTATGGAGCCATCTTTGAAGCTTTCAATTTTATTTATTTTACCTAGATGTGTTGGTTTCATTATGGCGAAAATGGTTCTAAGGGAGCTCATGGATGCTTCAATCTTCTTGAAGTTCAAGTCTTTCTTGACCAAGGTTTGTGCACTTCGATTTGACACTCGGGTGATTCCCTAAGTAATAGTATCGTGCTCCTGAAGGATGTGCACCTAATTCTTTTTTGCATAGCTGAAGTGAACTCTCTATGAACATGCAGCTGTTTATGTACCTCCTCATTATACAGTTACTAGTAATTAATGTGTGTGCATTCATTGTATCATTGTTTACAGAGGTGAGGTCATAATGTGGGGTGTTTTGCCTGCCATGAGGCAGGGGGCGTAAGCCCAATGAATTTTTGATTTTTTAATTTAAAAAATATTATATAAAAATAGTGAAAATAGATTAAAAAAATAGAATAAAAATACTATGACCACATTAAGCATTTAAGCCTACAAACATGGTTGATAAATCATAAATATATAAAAAACGATAATAAAAATGAACTTGCCATTGTCTTTCAATATCATTTAAGATCTAATTCTAAGTTTCTAACCAAAATTCAAACTATCTATACCCATATTTCATAGATTCTATCATTCCATACATGATATAGAACTAATTTGAAACAACTTTAGTTCCCAAAAATATCATAATCGTCATCCAAGAGAGTAAGATGCATAAAAGAGTTCACATGGTGTCAATTAAATCATTTTTTTTTCAACTATATAGACAAACTCCAGTGGGAAGTAAGCCCAGATCATTGGGACGTAAAAGGCGTGGCCCGGGCATTCAAGGCGTACGCCTCAGTGCTTCGGGCGCCCCACATGAAAAAAGTCCAAAATTGAGGTACCCCGGGCTTTTTAGAACCCCGCCCTGAGGCGTGAATTTAAAACACTGATTGTTTTGTTATACAATTTTGGTACCTGCCTTGTGTCGAAATCAAAAGGTGGTGAATGACATGCATAGTAAGAATTTGGTAAGCAGGGAACATATGGAGTTCATTCTAAAAACATAGGATTGCCAAGTATCTAGGAGTCTTGTTAGACTGGGAAATGATAACTGCAGCATCAAGTTCATGGGTCAAAATGTGCTGTTTAAGTCAAATTAGGAATTCATCAAACGAAATGTATTATCCAACTATTAATCAGTCCTCTAATCCCCCGAAGGTGCCTCTGTTGACAAAGTAAAATGCGTATTAAATCATAAAACCACTGGAGTCATTTCTTAAATAGTGAAACTGTAGCTCATTACGAACGTCCCTCTCTATAATTATTGTCTTGAATAGAAATATTACTGATCTTCACAACCAACACCTTTTGTGTGAGTGCAGGGAAATGACCCTTCTTGCTTGCGTGAGTTCCTCTTGCCAATTCTGTGCCATGACTCTCCATCTGGAAATGCTGGCTTGCAAGTTACGATATTTTTGTGCTTCTCTAGATTCCCACTAGTCGAACGATGATTCAATCATCTACGGTTCCTGATGCATTGTTTGTTGGATAATAATCTAAACGGTTTATATGTGGTTTGTAGATGCTGGATAGGAACTGGGGCGAAGGTTGGAACCTTCTGTCATTGCTGCTTGCAACAAAGCCTTCTGAGAGAATCAGGTAAAGCATGGTTGCAACAAAATAGAAGCTCACAAAATTCGAACAAGCTCAGTTAGGATATCACTTCAACTTTTGAACACTGACTGTTAATTACCTTCACCTCCTATATTCTTAAGTAATTGCTAGATTGTTGGCCAGTTACACTGATACTACTGTATTTCAATGTAGTTGCTTGGATGCACTGAGACATCCATTCCTCTGTGGGCCTAGATGGCGCATAGACCCATCTATTGACGTCATCAGGTGGGGTTTAGGCTCGACTGCTGTCCGGATGGCAGAAGATTACATCTACGGCCGGCATCAGGTAATATTATTTAATGCAAGACAGTAATTGATCATAATTCTGCTTCAATGGAAACATCCGACAGCGACCTATCTCTCAGAGACCGTCTTTCAAGCTGACAAGTTAAGAGGTGCCTACAGCAACTGTTCAAGAACTTGAAGGACTAGACTCAAAAGTCAGCCAAGTCTAGTGAAATCGATCCAATTCAGCCGAGTTTTATCCCAACTCGGTCCGGACTCAACCGAATAACATGGCTAGAAATCTGGCCGAGTCGTGTCGACTCGGTCTGAATCAGCCGAGATTTGCCGAGTTTTAACTTTTAAGACACTGCCTAAAGCATTACTCTTTCTTTATCATAACGATGCCCAAATCATGTTATGAAACTTGGACGTGCTTGAACTAAAATATCCACAGCATTAAAGTTTTGACTCTTGCATCATTCGGTGTCTACAGCGTAGCAGGATCGCTTATTTCATTGAGTTGATGGAGTTGCTGAACCCCCGTCCTAGACTGAAGGTAACTAACAGACCTCCCTTGTCTTCCAACAAGGTTTAAATTCTTTCCCATAACTTCACAAAGGAGTATATCAGTGTCATTGGACTTCAACTTTTACCTTGGATTTCCTAGCCTCCATTTTTGATTGAGCTGGACCTTTAGATGAGGTCTCTATGTGCTATGAATGTTGCTTTACCATAACCATAAAGTCCATAATCATTTCTTTTAAGGATTTCTTCTTTTTATGGGAATTGGAATTCTTAGGAAATGGACCCATTCCCATGTTCTTTCCATAAAACCAAGTGCTTTCTATATCATGCAGACCTTGCTTTCGCCATCTTTCCACATCTGGTACATACTTTCACCTTTGAGGATGGGGCAGGGTGGCGAGAGATTTATGAATCTTAGGTTTTGGTTTAGGAATGAAATCCCACAAAAAGTGGGCTTTCGATTACCCCCGTAACAAGTAAATGTACAAGCCCTGTCATGGAAAGAACATGGTTAATAGGCCCATTTCCTGGGAGTTTCAATTCCCAAGCCTAAGGGCTATCTCTGCTGTGAATGTTGCTTTTCTGTGAGTTTAAACTAATGTGAAATGTGCAGAACTGGTTAGATTTCCTTCCTGGTAAATGGCGCCTATTGTATTGCACCGGGAGGCACATAGGACTGACACTTCGCCAAGCTTCCCCTAGAGTTCTCATCGGCAGTGTGTATCTCACTTTCACCCGAGCCATCCAATCAGACAGGCAGCACTTGATGCTTGCTTCGGACGTCAGCTTCAAGGTCATGCAGACTCCTCAGTGGCCCCATGATAAATCCGGCTCTCCTGGAAATTTGCACATCGAGTCTCCAGTCAGAATAGCCTCGGGGAGAAGGCTGTACCTCAGGGAAGAGAATCGTGAATCCGATCGCATTAGCCCCCAAGAATCTGTTGCTCGGAAATTGTTCAGCAGGAGATGGAAGGCGGCGGGCGCCGTTAAGGAGCTTCCATCCAGCCTCCCTGCGGCTAAACTAGTCTCAGGTGAGATCGATGTGGAGATCAGTCTCGGGCCGTCGCCATCACGTGTTGTTGAAGCGGGGAATGTGCTTCAAGAAGTGAGGACTCAGATCCCACCTGAGATGTTTGATGTGTCCAAACTTGTCTGCGGGACTTATGTTGACTCGAGGCTGATGGTTCTTCGAGGCGTCAATGGATCGGCTCTGCTCTTCACCAGGTCATGTCCTACATCTAATTGTACATGAATGCACATTGTTACAAGATTCCTAGATTTTTTTTTATTGTACATATCATTGTATCATATGAAATTCATTAATCATCATCTCGCAAAGTTGTATTTATTAGTCTTTTTCGCACGCTCAAAAGAAAAAGCTATTTAGCGCGGTACCTGCAAAAAAAAGCCGATACATAGCACAATCCATATGCATGATCTATGCCGAACCCCGACGAAAACATATGTAATCATATATTCACATGATGTTTTCACGAATTCATGCATGAAACATACACTAAAGCGTGCTCTGATACCAATTGTTGGAATTGGATCCGCTTATCAGAGTCGCAGCGAAAGCAAAACAAAGATCCGAAGATCATACGGTATATGTTTCATTACAATTAATTCTACAAAACAATCTACATACAAATCTATGATCTTAGCATATGTGCGGACACCCTAGAGGCATACTACGATCTACGGAAGACATGCATGCATCTAGTTAGATGTTTAGAATCATCATACATTTTGGATCTATGATCCGGAGTGAACGGAACAATGAAGAACCGCACGTGAATCGCAAGGGAAGGTGTCGGATAACACCTTGTCCTTTGCGAATTGAGGAATCCTCGAAGTCCTACCTCTGAGTGCAAGGACTACGAGCCGACGGAGGAATTCGTTGCGAAGACGATAGCTAGCCGCGAGATCTCATCCTTCTCTTTCTCTCTTCTTCCTTCTCCTTCCTTCCTCCTTCTTCTTCCACTTTCTTCCTTGGCCGAAACCTTAGAGAGGGAGAGGGGTTCGGGTATTAGGAGAGGGAGAGCACTAGGGCCGGCCCCTCCCCCTCCATTCTACATATAGGGTCGGCCTCCTAGTGCCATACGCAGCCTAGGACCGGCCCTAAAGAGATTAGGATGAGGAGGGGGGGGGGGGGGGGGTCAGTTTTAGGGTTTCCAAGTGTCTATTGTGAAGCTTGAATGAAAACGCCCTTTACGAAAAGTGAAAAACTGAAAGAGAGATTGAGTGAGGTGCACTACTCGGAATCGAGTTCCGTCAGCGCCTATGACCTCCTAGAATTATTCTGCTCATTCTATGATTCATATTCAATATGTTCTGAGCCATATTTCAGTATTTACCAAAATACCCCTACGACCCCTAACACATGTGAATTAGGTTCTTAGGCTCTGGGCTTGTGCTCCATCGCGCTACTTCGCATCCAACGTATCCATCCAGGTCGTGGAACAATTCCCATACGCAATGATAGGGTGGAACCTTCAGGGTTCGGGATCTCTAGCTCTAACCGGATCCCTGATTAACTGTTCCGGTGACACACCAAAAGTTCCGTTAATCAGTCCTAATCCGATTAACCCACGTAGCCACCCAGAGTGCGACGCGAGTTGAACTCTAGTGATCCTAAACTTATGTTACTCCCTCGTAACCCTGTTCTTTACTATACTCTGATAATCCTTAGTCCCTCCTATTACTGGTGTTATGATACGACTCGGGCGGTGGGGAGAACCGTCAGATCCCGATCGATCATCTGACTAGGAATTGATGACTTGTCATCTATAACACCACACACCTTCCGGTGCTATGCTTAGCATCCGGAACATCGTTAGTCATACTGACAACCACCAGGCCTGGGTTAACTGTGTAGACAGATTGACTCATCAAAACGCACCCATCCAACACTGGACGTCGGATGACCTGTAGGGATTACAAGTCACTTAAGCGCTAGCCGGGTAACCCAACGTACCGTGGTATTGGACTATGGAAGGTCCGCGCACGTTGACACATCAAAGCACCACACAACTGGTTGGCCCAGTGTACGTGGTCCCTCAGGGTTAAGGACAGATTATCTATAGTAGTAAGACGGTTTATGCACCAGTGTTTGAATCACTGAACGGTGCACCGTCTTGGTTCCTGTTCAACATGATCATCGTGTTTGGTCAGGTGAATGGGAATCTCACGTTTCCGTGGTGGAGACTTCACCACATCCTCTACCTTCCAACAGTTTGTTTTCGGTGAAGCGACTGACATCACCTAAGCTGTGAACTAGTTCTAGGTCTACACACAACTGGTCCACTGGGTCTCTCAAGCATGGATCCACCATGCGCCTCAGTGGCCTACTGTGTTCCCTAGGGTCCTTTTTTATATGTGTATTAACATATACCAAAGTAGTATTCTAATTAAAAGTAATAACCAAAGTCATCATCATTAATGTTAATACAGAAAATCCACGCTCAGGACACACGAGCTACAACAAGAAACTGGCCCATTCCATGGGGATTTCAATTCCCATGAAAGGAAATAATAATGGATTTTTTTTCATATATATCCTGTTGAGGAAGTCCACCGGTTAGTCCCACATCGGTAAAGGGGGCACCTTACACCCGCTTTATATACCCTTTGTGGGCCTCCCTTAATGACCCGGGTTTTGGGGTGTGAGTGTCTAACATGGTATCAGAGTTAGGCCCTATCCCGTCTACCCTCCATATGGTCCCGTTGCACCCTCTATTTTTCCTCCGATCGAGATCTTCTTCCTCCCGATCAAGAGGCGCTCTGCGTGCGGGCAGGTGTTGAGAATAGTCCCACATCGGTAAAGGGTGGGAGTTCCATGTCTTTATATTATGTAGTTCCGATTGTATCTTGCTCGTGTGTTTCACTTGAGGAGGGGTGTTGAGGAAGTCCACTGGTTAGTCCCATATCGGTAAAGGGGCATCTTACACCCGTTTTATGTACCCTCTGTGGACCTTCCCTTATAACTCGGGTTGTGGGGTGTGAGGGTATCTAACATATCTGTTTTATAAAACTATAAGTTATTGGTCTTCTCAGTCTATCTAGAAATTTAATTTATTGGTCTTCTCTCTATCTAGGAATTTTGCCCATCTATGCAAATTGATTTCATAGGTTCGAACGATTAGCAGGCTGAGTAAATGTATCCGATCTTATCAGATCGGTTCAGGGTGGATCCTAATATGGTCCGATTATATTTCTAAAATCGGTACGGATCGTTTTTTAATCGGATCTCAGACTAGAAAACCAATATCAAACCCTGGATTTTCGAATCGGATTTGGGTCATGATCCAGTCCATCGACAAGCTTAACACATATTGGATGGGGATAAGATGTAGAAGCCACAATCATCATGTAGAAGCCACCATCATCCATCATCAAGTTAGAATAAAAACTCTCTTATTTGTAAACCCAACACTCCAATTAAAAAAAAATTGAAAAATTTGACATAAGTCCTTCTTGAGAGATGACTTTTAGTTGCAGGACATGTTAATTTCAAAATATATAGCTCAAGTCCCTCCCGATGAATATACACTCCTTCTAAAAACAAATATATACTCTTACTGAAACGAATGTATACTGTTCCGAAGACGAATATACTTGTAGGGACCTCAGTTAATAAAACAAATTATGGTATCCTTCAGCTAATATTGAAAAATAGCCGATGACTTATACCTAATTTGCCGAAGAAAAAAAAAAAGCCTACAATCTCATAGCTTGCAGAGTTGCTGCTGGAATCGCGTTGGATTCTCCGGCGCCGGCGCCGGCGCAGTCGCCATCGGCACCGAGTGGTGCGCATACATCCTCGAGCTCCGTCTCCACGGCTCGAGCCAAGTTGCGGATGTAGGTTCGGGCCGCGCAGGCCAACCCGGCTAGGTTCCCGTGGAAGTCTTCGGATCCTCTGGCCTTGGGGTCGGAAAGGTGCTCCGTCAGCCCCTCCTCCGCGCGGCGGTGGAGCTGGTCCACAAGCGACACCCCATGGGCCTGCAGAAACTCGAGGAACTCCCTCTTGGCGCGCTCCCGCTCGGCCAGGCGGCACCCGTAGGCGTGCGTCCACTGTAGCACCCGCCTGCACTCCACCATCTGAGCCCAGGCGTCGGTCACGATGGACCGGATCCTGGGGTCCGCCATCCTCACCTCCCTTCCACGCCGCTTCAGCTTCCCATCCCGCAGCAGCTGCAGATCCAACAGTGACCTTCGCAGTAATGTCCGGTTCCTATCCTCCTCCTCCGCCCTCTCTAGATCTCTCCTCCGCTGTTCAGATGCTTGCTTGCGCTTCTGCCATCCCTCTATCCCCGCCGCCCGCGCCTCTCTGTAGCGGTTGCAGGAGAGGTGACCGCCGTGCGTCGACCACGGGCGGAGGCACAGCCAGCAGAACTTGAATCCGAAAGGGGGGCGGCCGGTCATGTGCATGCACCCGAGGTTCTCGGTCAGACGGCTGCACTTCGGGCACGGCTGATGCTCCTCCTTGGCGCAGTTCCAGCTGAAGGTGTAGGAGCAGGCGCAGCGGACGTGGCCGCCGCCGCCACCGCCGCCGCCACCGTGATCGAAAACCAGAACAAACTCGCACCCGGGCGAGGGACACCGCTTCATCCGGCGATGGTTTTCATCGATGTAAGATCGGACGAGGTAGCTCGAGTACCGATCCCTGTCTTGGTCGGTGGCCAGGTTGCTGATCATGTCCCGGCCGACGGCCGCCCCGCAAGAAGGATCGGGGCACCGCAGCGCCAGGCACCCGGCGCCGTCGGCGGCGATCGACGTGGCGATGTGGCCCCTCCAGCACGCGCCGCAGTAGCTGTGCCCGCAGACGGCAGCGGTCGTCGCATCGGAACCGTAGGTACCGGAGCAGATCATGCAGGTAGCTGCTGATGACGATGGTTCGCCCTGCGCTTCGACGGGTCCTTGCAGCAGCCCGGCGGCTTCCCTGACGCTTTGCTCGTCGGCGAGCCATTCTTCAAGGGCGTTGGCGGCATTCCACCTGTAGCGGTGGAGAAGGGTGCACGATGCGGCGGTTGAGATGGAGAGCACGGATGATACCAGGCGTATGTCTTTCTCCTGTAGATCCCGTATGTCGGATTCACGCAAGACCTTGTAGCGGTACTCCTTCCCCTCTCCGCCGTCGCCGTCGTCATCGCCGTCGTCGTCGTCGAAGTAGACAAAGGCATAGTCTGTCGCCATGGGAACAAAATCTCTCTCTTCTCTCTCTCTTTCTTCTCTCTCTCTACTGCCCAAAAGAACCCTAATGGAGTTTAAGACGGCCAAGAAACTGAGATTAAATCTCTAAAGAGTCCGGAAGCGTAGAGGATTCGAATTGAGATTATACCTGTAACCTGTACCCACAAACCCTCTACGACTCCGACGTGGAAATTTTCAGCACATCCTTCGGACCATACAACCGCGGGGCCCACTGCGATTCAAGAGACATGGGGCACCTGGGGTTTAGTGGCCCCCTAGCACTCAGATTGTGCTGATAGGCTTAGGGGGGTGGGCCCCGCGGTTGTATGGTACGCAGGATGTGCTGAAAATTTTCCCGACTGACAGGGGAGGCCGGAACTGAGGAGGATCCGTACTATTCCGTTTTTGGGGCGGAAAATCCAACGCAGCCAATCTTTTAACCAACCAGACGTGGTGTGATCACAGCTGCCCCTTCCCTTCCCTGACCGGTGAATGACGGCTGTGAACAGGCGGCCACGTCTGGTTGGTTAAATTTTTTGAAAATCTGGTTGAGTGAATGGCATTGTTCTTGGGGCTTATCTGCTTACCGCGAAAAAATCTTTTCATATAACCGTGATACCGCTTAGTTGGCATCACGGATCAATCACAAACGTTTGCACCTCTTGGGGTGCATCATAGCCACACGATACAGCCACCGTGACATGCGTCGCACTTAGCCCCAGTTGCATATATCCATCGATTTCTTTGATTTAAACGACTATTATGAAAAAAGATATTGGCTCCAGTATTTCTGATTGATCCGTGATGCCAACTACCAAAGTTTTTCTCGCTTACCACGGTGGAGACCGGCCTATTTACAAAGGCATCATAGCCCACGAATTACAAAGGCATCACTAAAAGTCCACAGAAGTGCTGCCTTTGGTATTAATTTGTTGTATATAGACCCAATATATTTCCGTAATAGTCCAATGACTCCAATGGTATCTCAAGTCCGTTGCAATCTTGCAGACCATGTGCCGTCCATAGTGTTGTTGTAATCGTCGCAACAACCCACCACGGTGGTCTCCTTCCTCCTCTTTCCGCTTTCGTCCTCCTTTCTCCTCCTTTTTCGCCCCTCTCCTCCTTCTTCCTCTTGGAAATCACAGACACATGGCCACACTTGGACAAAAAATGCATTCAGCCTCAATGACAGAATGTACGGAAGGTGCATTCAATCTGATGTGGTCGAGTGTTGCGATGCCCAAGGAGATGAAGAAGAAGAGAAAGAGTAGGAGGAGAAAGAAGTGAATGAGGTGGAGGAGGAGGAAGTGAGGAAGATGAAGAGACGGAAGGAGACATGAGGTGGGTTACCGGCGACTATATTCACATGCATTATATACAGAGACAAGAAGAAGGTGGTATTTATACGGGAGTTGTTCAGATGTGCGCTGTCTAAGATATTTCATAGGCTGTATATAGCCTCACACTAATGGAAATCTTCTATACCTTCTATTCCAAAGTCCTAAACAAGGCTACTATTGGGTTATATAGAACACAAATTTACCAATCTAACATCCCTGGATTACAGAACGAAAATCCATCGGACAGTGCTTGAAGTTGTATCGTCGACTTCACGAAGGGAATCTAGAAGATGTGTAACTGTTGGAGTTTAGTCCTACATTGTACCGAGTTGGGTAGTATTGTCTTCATATATCCTCTATATGAACCTCCCCTTACGATCTGGGTTTTGAGGTGAGGGTATCTAACATGATATCAGAGCTAGTTTGACTTATGCCCGTTAAGCGGAGTAGGAGCTTACCCACGTGATAAGGACCGGACATAACGGCCTGCATGTGAGGGGGAGTGTTGGAGTTTAGTCCGACATCGGTAACGGGTTGGGCAGTATCGTCTTAATATACCCTCTGGACCCGGGTTTTGCGATGTGAGGGTATCTAACAGCAACCAAGCTTTTTTTGCTCCCTGTCCAACACAAGATTTGGGGTTGGGGGAGTTTGACGAGCTAGGCCGCTAGGGCCACATGGTGCTGAACCCAACCATGAATCGGATAGTGGGAATCAGACTTCGGTGCGGTAGTTTCGGGGATTTGGCCCAAGCCCGACTGTGCTCGACCCATTTCGAACGGTTTTGGGCCTATATGGGCTCTAGTTTATAGTATGGGCCCAAAATAAAAAAGAGCCGGGCATGGACTTGTATAGGACCGGTCCGAACCCGGTCCACTTTCATAGTTGGGGTTGGGTCTACCCGACATATCTAGGAATTGATTTTTTCTATTTGATTAGATAACAATAATATGTTGTAATATAAGAAAATTATGTTAAAAATATGGATTAATGCCAAATAAGTCCGTCGAAGAAAGTTGGCTACTGAAGGATCTCGGACCATGGCCAGATCCTGGCCCGAATCTTTGATACGGGTTTGAACTTGGGCCTTATTTTGAAAGCCCGATATAAAACAGATCGGACTTGTGCTGAAGAAAAAAAAATTAGCTTAGACCCGGGCTTTGTTGAGTCCTGCCCAGGCCTTGCCCATTGCCAGCCCTAGGCAACACAAGAGATGTAAAGGGTACTAGGTCTCTTCTTTCATGGTCCTCCTTAGCTTCTCTCATCGAGTTTAGAGAGATGGGAGCAAGGGAATAGTGATTAGAGGGAGATTGGATAGACGCAGATTTAGAGAGAGAAACTAAAATTTTAGTTATGCAGACTTGGGTCCTGCATCGGGTCCATAATCTAATGAGAAATGCTATTCAGCCCGAAGGTTTTTTCGATCCCGCTCAGATACGACTGACGTGGCAGCATACAGCTGATGGTGTTAAAGGTTGAAATGTCGCTAGTGAAATTCAGCCACCAGTTATACGCTACCACATCAGTCGTACTGAGGGGAATCGGGAAAACCTTCGGGCTGATTAGCATTTCTCTAACCTAATACAAACAACATTTGGTGGAGGGAACGGCTATAGGTACACTTATCATATTTACTATGGACCCAAATTGTCATCCCCCTTTCTCTGCCCCCATCTCCGTCCGTTGCACCCATGACTGTTGGACTCATACCCGACTGGCTGGTACATCGCTCTCGACCCCAACCGGCAGGTAAAGAAATGGTTGTGATCGGTCCAACGACATTGGCTCCACCTAAGCAATTGATCGTTGCTGTCCTTTGTCTGTCAGTTGGGGCTGAGTGCAATGCATCGATCGGATATGGGGGCAACAGATTATTGTGATGGTAGGTTGCAGAAGATGGGGCAGAGAAAGGGGACAGATGATTTTGGTTCAGACACTACATGTCACATGTCGTTATAAAAGGGGTGGGACATAGCTTTGTGGCAAAATTTTTGTGCTCCTTCGTTGGATACAGACGGGTGGAAGTCTGGATTCAAATCGCTTGAATGTTTATCTAGAAAATGGTTCGAAATTAAAACTGCTTGGTTCGCGCAAAAATGATAAAAAATTAATTAGGGGGCATCCATTTCTATTGTCTAAGACTGTTTGGTTTGCGCATAAAATGTGGGGAAAATCATGGCCAATGATTTTCTTATCTAAATCGGACGTGATCGGAGTCATAGATCATCGATGGCAGGAAAAAGAGACATGGGCAGGGGACCGGAGCAAGGCATCAGAACCCTAGATCGTCGAAGGAGACGGTCAGACGGAGACACGAGCAGTGGACCGGATCCCGTGACCGGTGCATGTGACTAGAGCCCCAGATCGTCGAAGGAGGAGACATGAGCAGTGGACCAGTGCCCGTGATTGGAGAAGTGGTCGAGGTCGAGGTCGTCGGAGTCGAGCCGCTGCTGTCCCGCTGTCGCCAATGCTCTCGCCGTAGCCCCTCGTGCCGCTACTCTCGCCGCCACCGCTTGCGTGCTCGAGAGAGATGGAAGAAGAAGATGGGCATTTTTGGATTTCTGTAAATTTTCGGAGACCTATTGCTAATTGAAATGTTTTCTTTAATTTTCTATATATTTAAATTTTAAGAAGCTATTATGGTTTATGAAGAATTTAAGCAGAGGTATGAGTTCGGCTAGAATTTGAATATATTAAAATATATTCAGAGTCCAACAGTATTATCTAATATACAAAGGGAAGTCGGTATTGTGTTTCGGGTATGGGTATTGGGGTGCCCATACCCATACCCGAAAGTTGATCGGGTAAAATTTATATATCCATACCCTATCGAAACTATGTTTCGGATACAAAATCTATACCCATACCCAAAATTTCAGTTCGGGTTCGGATCCGGTTTTTGGGCTCCATCCCCACCCCTAAATGTCATGTATCACCAGCCGTTGCTGAAAGTGAAACCCTAGCCCCACACGAGTCATCAAGGGCCTCCGAAAGAGACCATCAGAGCTGTTCGTTTCCGAGATTTTTCCCCTCAGATGCTACGTGGGCCCATCTGCACGTCCCACCAGCATCCATTGGTCAAGATCCATCTCATTCACCGGGCTAAACTTGAATCATTGGCGAGGATGGATGTTCGTGACACCTCATCCACATAATACGGTCACCTTCTATTTCCAAGTTTATATCCTTTATTATTATTATTTTTTTAAAGAGGGGTAGGGGGGACTCAGTGAATAAAATACTTTTTAATGTGTTTTAAATTTTCTTTGCAATGCCACCAAAACGGTCAGATCTGTCCACCTTCGTTGCTTGCCGCCACCAGACCCCACATCCTCCCTCCTCACCGAAGATGGCTGCCGTCGGGATGGGGTGCGATGCACCGGTCGGTGGTGGCTATCGTCGGGGTGGGGTGCGATGCACAGTCGACCGTGATTGCTGTCGAGATGGGGTAATTTTGGGTTTGCTATAAAAGGCAGGGACCTTAGCTAAAAGAAGCTTTAGGGGTTATGTTCACGAGATGGATATGTTGTCAGGGACCTCTCACACATTAACCCTTTTTTTTTTTGTAGAAAGTTTTCATCTTTGATTCTAGACTAGTAAGAAACTCAGGCAATGCCCAAATGTGTTTGATGAATGCCACTTGACAAAGACGATATCGTAACTGTTCAAAGAAGTGTGAAATCTGAAGTGAGTGTGATTCACTTGTTAGAGAGAGAGAGATTAACATCAAATGACTATTAAATGCCATTGAATGAAAATTTATCATCTTTATGGTTGGTTTTTAAATTGATTTTAAAAAGAGCTGCGTTTACACACAGAAGAAGAATTCTAGCTCTTTAAAGACGTCCACGTGTCACAACACGGGAGAGAGGTTTCCATTTTAGTATAGATACTAGTAAGAAACCCGGGCAATGCCCGAATGTGCTTGATGCACGCCATTTGGCAAATATGAAATCGCAACTGTTCTAAGAAGTGGGAAATCTGAAGTGAGTGTGATTCACTTGTTAGAGAGAGAGAGATTAACATCAAATGACCATTAAATGTCATTGAATGAAAATTTACCATCTTTATGGTAGGTTTTTAAATGGATTTAAAAGAGAGCCGCGTTCACACACGGAAGAAGAATTCTAACTCTTTAAATGGCGTCCACGTGTCACAACATGGGAGAGAGGCTTCCATTTTAGTATATAGTATAGATATATAGATATGGGATTGTGTGTCATTCAAGTTGAATTACTGTTCTAAACGAGGCGGTTTCAATGAAATTCTTTATGAGACTCGCCATCCAAGACAAGCTTGGGATGAGAGTCAACTTGAGGAAGAGGAATCACCCAGATCTCAATTAATGTTCATTACCCCTTTTGCAATAGGGGTGAGAAGTGCATCAATCACTTACTTTTCAGTACTCCAACCCTATAAGAATCTGGAATACAATCAAACAAGCTATTAACCCTATAGAGCTCCAGGAACTAGTGCCTGCAGACCTTAAACGGACATGAGATATCTTCTGCATTGGAACATGTTGGAGTCTTTAGTTGGAGCTAAATTCTAGAATCTTCTCTAATAAGCACAGCCCTGAGAAGATGAGCAAATTTTGGATTCTGCAGCTAGTTAGGTTTTGATCCACTAGTCTATCGCAAAATTGAAGAGAGGATGTCCATACATGGCATCAACGACCACAACGTCCATACAAGATGTGACGACCAAGATCCAATAGCCAAGAGCCAAGACTCCTGAGACTGGGATGCCAAGATGGATGAGGTGAGGTGAGGTGTACAAGGCCATGAGTTAACCCCACATCGCCTGGAGAGAAGGAGATCCAGAGCTACTTATATAATTTCCCCTCCTAAACATAGAAGACGCGTTTTAAAACCGTGCGCCGCTACGGATTTCGTAAGAACTCCGTAGTTAAGCATGCTCGGGCGAGAGCAGTCCTAGGATGGGTGACCTCCCTTGGAAGTTCTCGTGCGAGCACGAGCAAAGCGGACAATATCTTGTGTGTTTAGGACGGATGTTACAAAATGGTATCAGAGCCGGTTCTCCTCGGGATGGGAGGGTCTAACCCTACACGAGGACGTGTAGCCCTAAGGGGGGTGGATTGTGACGACCAAGATCCAATAGCCAAGAGCCAAGACTCCAGAGGCTGGGATGCCAAGATGGATGCGGTGAGGTGAGGTGAGGTGTACAAGACTATGAGTTAGCCCCACATCGCCTGGAGAGAAGGAGATCCTGAGCTACTTATATAATTTTTCCTTCCAAACATAGAAGACGCATTTTAAAACTGTGCGCCGCTACGGATTTCATAAGAACTCCGTAGTTAAGCGTGCTCGGGCGAGAGCAGTCCTAGGATGGGTGACCTCCCTTGGAAGTTCTCATGCGGGCATGGGCAAAACAGACAATATATTATGTGTTTGGGGAGGATGTTGCACAAGAAGACGAACAGAAAACCTCTCCAACAGGTAGGGCTTCAAACGAGCCGAGCTTTGGTCTGCTTGAGCTTGTTTGTTTATTAAACGAGCTTAAAATTTAGGCTTGGGCTTGACTTGTTTAATAATCGAGCCGAGCTTTGGTCTGCTCGAGCTTGGTTCAGTTATTAAACAAGCCTAAACTTCAGACTAGGCTTCACTCAATCAGTGATTGAATAGTCCGGCCCTTATCGAGTTTGTTCCCAAACTGCAAAATCGATCAAAAACATTTTTTTCTTTTTGAGAACCCTCCTAAAGGAGGGCGGGTTAGGCGGCCTCCGACTAGTTATATTAAAAATAATCACGAAACAATACAGTTGCAAAAAGCTTTCGCATCGAGAGATAGAGATTATGTCCAGGCTACAATCCATATCCTGAAGGTTGAGACAACTGACCTGCTGAGTTCCTCGTCATTTGTTGTCTTACCATTGAAAATCCGTCTATTCCATTCTAGCCAAAGGACCTAGAGGATACTCATTACTAGTATATCCCACGGAATTCAATAATCATTCTTAACCTCCCGACGCCTCCATGAATGCCAAAGTGCTCTTAGATTCTGCGGGTGAGAGATGTCACAGACGCCCTCGAAGTGGTCCTAAATTCTCCTTGCCGTTAGATAGCCAAGCAATTGGTGAGTAGGGGACTCATCAGTACATGAGGAATCTGACACGTTCGGGTTGTGTCTCTTCATGAGGTTTACCTTAGTAAGAATCTTATTCCGTGAGGCTAGTAAAGATAAAATTATCACCTTAGACGAAACCTTGGATCTCCATATTGTATTAGAAGTTAAAAATTTCTACACCGGCGGTAGAAGATTCTTGTAAAAAGATTTGTCCGAGAAGACACCTGACGAGTGCCACCTCCACTTCACCCCATCCGCTGAATGTCTAAAAGAAGACACCAAAAGGATCAACTTAAGGTCCAAAAGTGATGCAGGCAAAGGTCTGACCTACACTAGGGTTTCAATGGAGAATTGGGAAAATCTGAAAATCTATGCACGCACATAAAGCTTGGACTAAGATCTAACAAGTAGGGATACAATAATAACCTGAAAACGAAAATCAGCATATACTAATATCATTCGCAGCAGTAGATAAGGAATTTCAGAGGTACGTTTGCTTCAGATTTTATATAAAAAAAAGGCTACATATGCTTGCAAGGGTAACCGACAGACTAAAGATAGCAAATCTAATAAGTAGGCATATGTTAGGGCTTCAACTAGCGATGAAACGGGCGGTTACGGCTGCGATGCGAAGCGGAGGCAATGGAAACAAAGGGGAAATGATACGGATGCGAGGGAATAATAAAGTAAAGGATAGATACTGCCTGGGGTTTCCCGCCGTGGGTCGATTGCAAGGATGCGCCGATAATCCTGCACACGGAGCAAGGCCGGACGTCGGGAGAAGCCGAAACCTTCGGAAAAACAACACCGAGGCCTTCACGAGGCGAAGTCGTGGAAGCGGCGAGGATCGGGGACACGCGTCTCGCCCGGAAGCACTCACGAAGAGGCACAAATTTCAGCAATTGATCAAAAACTCAAATCTCCTTCAATCTTCCCCTTTTTGTAGAACTAGGGTTTCTTTTTTTGGATGGCCAAGATCAAAGGGAAATCAAGGGGGAATGGTGGGGATGCAATGGGCCAAGAAAGGAGAGGAAAAGGGAGAGAAATAAGGGGAAAAGAGAGAGAGAAGTTAGGGGACGGAATAGGGGGCGGATTGGCTCGGTTTCCGCACGGGCAAGGGACGAAAAAGCCCTAATTGAAGCCCACATAGCCCTAATTGAAGCCCAATTGATGCCACATCATCAAATTTAAGTTATTTTGCTATCTAACCGTCGGTTTCAAGATCTAATCTCGTCCGTCGGTGCCCCGCAAACACACGCACCCATAATTTTATTAATATCATGCTGAAACTCACCCGAGAAGACCCGGATTCAATCCGAAAAGCCCTCGGATGAGATCATGGACATCCCCCATGAATTGGGCAAAAACATAAATAAAACTAAGTGCTGAAATAAGGCCAAAAACATGGAAAAAGTGGCCAAAACTGAAATAACGGCTAACAAGTCCCAAACGGATGATGTCATCGAAGCATAAAAATAGAACGACAGGAAATAAAACTCTCTGGCGACGAACTGAAGAGGCGGCGACGACTGAAGGTGCTGATCAGATCTGCATCAATCGCTTCCGCTGCGAAAAACTCGTCCTCGAGTTTAGGCCGAAAGACATCGCTGGTAGCAGGAGGGAGACCACCACCGTGGGAACATCGCTGTGCCTGGATCTGATGATGAATTCCCAACAAGTGATGTCTCGGGTAGTCAACAACCTCTGGGCCCCTCGCGAAGAGAGTGCTGGCGTCGAGCGAGGGCCAGAAGCTACTGAAGTACATAAACAGAAGCATACGAGCGGTAGGTGGTCGGTCAGTCCCGACAAAGTCAAAGTGCGTAAGTGGCTCAGCTGGCTGAAACTCCCCAACTGGCTCTGACTGTAGCTGTGATGGAAGCTCCACGGAAGACAAAGGCTCCACGGGTATCCCTACTGTAGGAAGAACTGAAGGAGGAGGTGTCTCATCTGTAAGCTCTGTGAAAGGCAGGAGAAGCCTCTCCATAGTCACTACCGGAGGAAGGGGCTCCTCTGTAGGCACTGCTGAAGGTGGAAGGAACTCCTCTGAAGCCACTGAAGGAGGAGGTGGCACCGCTGTAGGCACTGGAGAAGGTGGAAGGAACTCCTCTGGAGTCGCTGACGGAAGAGGTGGCTCCTCCGTAGGCATCGGACAAGGAAGCTCCACAGGAGGTGGATGCTCCTCAGGTGGTGCCGCTGGTGGAACCGGGTGCCCCACAGGAGGTGGAGGCTCTGCTGGAGGTGGTGGCCTGCTGTATCTGGCAAACCTCTGGTTCTGCTTCTCTCTCCATGCCAACTCATCCTCAATATCATCAAGTAAGAGTTGGGTTTCAATATATCTGATTTTCAACTTTGGCACTGAAGGACTCCGTAAAACCCATTGAACAAAAGGTTTAGAAGATAGATCTAGGTCATGGGCTCGATCTCGAATCAAAGAGGAGTAGCGATGTTCCATCGGAGATCTAGGGAAAAGGGTAGGACATGGCCCAAAAGATTTATATAGCTTGACAAATTCCTTATAGGTACGGGTATCTAATGGATCAAGCGAATAATGGGATCGGACGCTATGATAGGACATGGCGTCAGATTGCTCTGATACCAACTTGATGCAGGCAAAGGTCTGACCTACACTAGGGTTTCAATGGAGAATTGGGAAAATCTAAAAATCTATGCACGCACATAAAGCTTGGACTAAGATCTAACAAGTAGGGATACAATAATAACCTGAAAACGAAAATCAGCATATACTAATATCATTCGCAGC
This sequence comes from Chamaelirium japonicum, assembly GCA_947650365.1. NCBI lineage: Eukaryota > Viridiplantae > Streptophyta > Magnoliopsida > Liliales > Melanthiaceae > Chamaelirium > Chamaelirium japonicum. The sequence goes on from OX393556.1 coordinate 62,417,850, forward strand.
AGTAGATAAGGAATTTCAGAGGTACGTTTGCTTCAGATTTTATATAAAAAAAAAGGCTACATATGCTTGCAAGGGTAACCGACAGACTAAAGATAGCAAATCTAATAAGTAGGCATATGTTAGGGCTTCAACTAGCGATGAAACGGGCGGTTACGGCTGCGATGCGAAGCGGAGGCAATGGAAACAAAGGGGAAATGATGCGGATGCGAGGGAATAATAAAGTAAAGGATAGATACTGCCTGGGGTTTCCCGCCGTGGGTCGATTGCAAGGATGCGCCGATGATCCTGCACACGGAGCAAGGCCGGACGTCGGGAGAAGCCGAAACCTTCGGAAAAACAACACCGAGGCCTTCACGAGGCGAAGTCGTGGAAGCGGCGAGGATCGGGGACACGCGTCTCGCCCGGAAGCACTCACGAAGAGGCACAAATTTCAGCAATTGATCAAAAACTCAAATCTCCTTCAATCTTCCCCTTTTTGTAGAACTAGGGTTTCTTTTTTTGGATGGCCAAGATCAAAGGGAAATCAAGGGGGAATGGTGGGGATGCAATGGGCCAAGAAAGGAGAGGAAAAGGGAGAGAAATAAGGGGAAAAGAGAGAGAGAAGTTAGGGGACGGAATAGGGGGCGGATTGGCTCGGTTTCCGCGCGGGCAAGGGACGAAAAAGCCCTAATTGAAGCCCACATAGCCCTAATTGAAGCCCAATTGATGCCACATCATCAAATTTAAGTTATTTTGCTATCTAACCGTCGGTTTCGAGATCTAATCTCGTCCGTCGGTGCCCCGCAAACACACGCACCCATAATTTTATTAATATCATGCTGAAACTCACCCGAGAAGACCCGGATTCAATCCGAAAAGCCCTCGGATGAGATCATGGACATCCCCCATGAATTGGGCAAAAACATAAATAAAACTAAGTGCTGAAATAAGGCCAAAAACATAGAAAAAGTGGCCAAAACTGAAATAACGGCTAACAAGTCCCAAACGGATGATGTCATCGAAGCATAAAAATAGAACGACAGGAAATAAAACTCTCTGGCGACGAACTGAAGAGGCGGCGACGACTGAAGGTGCTGATCAGATCTGCATCAATCGCTTCCGCTGCGAAAAACTCGTCCTCGAGTTTAGGCCGAAAGACATCGCTGGTAGCAGGAGGGAGACCACCACCGTGGGAACATCGCTGTGCCTGGATCTGATGATGAATTCCCAACAAGTGATGTCTCGGGTAGTCAACAACCTCTGGGCCCCTCGCGAAGAGAGTGCTGGCGTCGAGCGAGGGCCAGAAGCTACTGAAGTACATAAACAGAAGCATACGAGCGGTAGGTGGTCGGTCAGTCCCGACAAAGTCAAAGTGCGTAAGTGGCTCAGCTGGCTGAAACTCCCCAACTGGCTCTGACTGTAGCTGTGATGGAAGCTCCACGGAAGACAAAGGCTCCACGGGTATCCCTACTGTAGGAAGAACTGAAGGAGGAGGTGTCTCATCTGTAAGCTCTGTGAAAGGCAGGAGAAGCCTCTCCATAGTCACTACCGGAGGAAGGGGCTCCTCTGTAGGCACTGCTGAAGGTGGAAGGAACTCCTCTGAAGCCACTGAAGGAGGAGGTGGCACCGCTGTAGGCACTGGAGAAGGTGGAAGGAACTCCTCTGGAGTCGCTGACGGAAGAGGTGGCTCCTCCGTAGGCATCGGACAAGGAAGCTCCACAGGAGGTGGATGCTCCTCAGGTGGTGCCGCTGGTGGAACCGGGTGCCCCACAGGAGGTGGAGGCTCTGCTGGAGGTGGTGGCCTGCTGTATCTGGCAAACCTCTGGTTCTGCTTCTCTCTCCATGCCAACTCATCCTCAATATCATCAAGTAAGAGTTGGGTTTCAATATATCTGATTTTCAACTTTGGCACTGAAGGACTCCGTAAAACCCATTGAACAAAAGGTTTAGAAGATAGATCTAGGTCATGGGCTCGATCTCGAATCAAAGAGGAGTAGCGATGTTCCATCGGAGATCTAGGGAAAAGGGTAGGACATGGCCCAAAAGATTTATATAGCTTGACAAATTCCTTATAGGTACGGGTATCTAATGGATCAAGCGAATAATGGGATCGGACGCTATGATAGGACATGGCGTCAGATTGCTCTGATACCAACTTGATGCAGGCAAAGGTCTGACCTACACTAGGGTTTCAATGGAGAATTGGGAAAATCTAAAAATCTATGCACGCACATAAAGCTTGGACTAAGATCTAACAAGTAGGGATACAATAATAACCTGAAAACGAAAATCAGCATATACTAATATCATTCGCAGCAGTAGATAAGGAATTTCAGAGGTACGTTTGCTTCAGATTTTATATAAAAAAAAAGGCTACATATGCTTGCAAGGGTAACCGACAGACTAAAGATAGCAAATCTAATAAGTAGGCATATGTTAGGGCTTCAACTAGCGATGAAACGGGCGGTTACGGCTGCGATGCGAAGCGGAGGCAATGGAAACAAAGGGGAAATGATGCGGATGCGAGGGAATAATAAAGTAAAGGATAGATACTGCCTGGGGTTTCCCGCCGTGGGTCGATTGCAAGGATGCGCCGATGATCCTGCACACGGAGCAAGGCCGGACGTCGGGAGAAGCCGAAACCTTCGGAAAAACAACACCGAGGCCTTCACGAGGCGAAGTCGTGGAAGCGGCGAGGATCGGGGACACGCGTCTCGCCCGGAAGCACTCACGAAGAGGCACAAATTTCAGCAATTGATCAAAAACTCAAATCTCCTTCAATCTTCCCCTTTTTGTAGAACTAGGGTTTCTTTTTTTGGATGGCCAAGATCAAAGGGAAATCAAGGGGGAATGGTGGGGATGCAATGGGCCAAGAAAGGAGAGGAAAAGGGAGAGAAATAAGGGAAAAAGAGAGAGAGAAGTTAGGGGACGGAATAGGGGGCGGATTGGCTCGGTTTCCGCGCGGGCAAGGGACGAAAAAGCCCTAATTGAAGCCCACATAGCCCTAATTGAAGCCCAATTGATGCCACATCATCAAATTTAAGTTATTTTGCTATCTAACCGTCGGTTTCGAGATCTAATCTCGTCCGTCGGTGCCCCGCAAACACACGCACCCATAATTTTATTAATATCATGCTGAAACTCACCCGAGAAGACCCGGATTCAATCCGAAAAGCCCTCGGATGAGATCATGGACATCCCCCATGAATTGGGCAAAAACATAAATAAAACTAAGTGCTGAAATAAGGCCAAAAACATAGAAAAAGTGGCCAAAACTGAAATAACGGCTAACAAGTCCCAAACGGATGATGTCATCGAAGCATAAAAATAGAACGACAGGAAATAAAACTCTCTGGCGACGAACTGAAGAGGCGGCGACGACTGAAGGTGCTGATCAGATCTGCATCAATCGCTTCCGCTGCGAAAAACTCGTCCTCGAGTTTAGGCCGAAAGACATCGCTGGTAGCAGGAGGGAGACCACCACCGTGGGAACGTCGCTGTGCCTGGATCTGATGATGAATTCCCAACAAGTGATGTCTCGGGTAGTCAACAACCTCTGGGCCCCTCGCGAAGAGAGTGCTGGCGTCGAGCGAGGGCCAGAAGCTACTGAAGTACATAAACAGAAGCATACGAGCGGTAGGTGGTCGGTCAGTCCCGACAAAGTCAAAGTGCGTAAGTGGCTCAGCTGGCTGAAACTCCCCAACTGGCTCTGACTGTAGCTGTGATGGAAGCTCCACGGAAGACAAAGGCTCCACGGGTATCCCTACTGTAGGAAGAACTGAAGGAGGAGGTGTCTCATCTGTAAGCTCTGTGAAAGGCAGGAGAAGCCTCTCCATAGTCACTACCGGAGGAAGGGGCTCCTCTGTAGGCACTGCTGAAGGTGGAAGGAACTCCTCTGAAGCCACTGAAGGAGGAGGTGGCACCGCTGTAGGCACTGGAGAAGGTGGAAGGAACTCCTCTGGAGTCGCTGACGGAAGAGGTGGCTCCTCCGTAGGCATCGGACAAGGAAGCTCCACAGGAGGTGGATGCTCCTCAGGTGGTGCCGCTGGTGGAACCGGGTGCCCCACAGGAGGTGGAGGCTCTGCTGGAGGTGGTGGCCTGCTGTATCTGGCAAACCTCTGGTTCTGCTTCTCTCTCCATGCCAACTCATCCTCAATATCATCAAGTAAGAGTTGGGTTTCAATATATCTGATTTTCAACTTTGGCACTGAAGGACTCCGTAAAACCCATTGAACAAAAGATTTAGAAGATAGATCTAGGTCATGGGCTCGATCTCGAATCAAAGAGGAGTAGCGATGTTCCATCGGAGATCTAGGGAAAAGGGTAGGACATGGCCCAAAAGATTTATATAGCTTGACAAATTCCTTATAGGTACGGGTATCTAATGGATCAAGCGAATAATGGGATCGGACGCTATGATAGGACATGGCGTCAGATTGCTCTGATACCAACTTGATGCAGGCAAAGGTCTGACCTACACTAGGGTTTCAATGGAGAATTGGGAAAATCTAAAAATCTATGCACGCACATAAAGCTTGGACTAAGATCTAACAAGTAGGGATACAATAATAACCTGAAAACGAAAATCAGCATATACTAATATCATTCGCAGCAGTAGATAAGGAATTTCAGAGGTACGTTTGCTTCAGATTTTATATAAAAAAAAAGGCTACATATGCTTGCAAGGGTAACCGACAGACTAAAGATAGCAAATCTAATAAGTAGGCATATGTTAGGGCTTCAACTAGCGATGAAACGGGCGGTTACGGCTGCGATGCGAAGCGGAGGCAATGGAAACAAAGGGGAAATGATGCGGATGCGAGGGAATAATAAAGTAAAGGATAGATACTGCCTGGGGTTTCCCGCCGTGGGTCGATTGCAAGGATGCGCCGATGATCCTGCACACGGAGCAAGGCCGGACGTCGGGAGAAGCCGAAACCTTCGGAAAAACAACACCGAGGCCTTCACGAGGCGAAGTCGTGGAAGCGGCGAGGATCGGGGACACGCGTCTCGCCCGGAAGCACTCACGAAGAGGCACAAATTTCAGCAATTGATCAAAAACTCAAATCTCCTTCAATCTTCCCCTTTTTGTAGAACTAGGGTTTCTTTTTTTGGATGGCCAAGATCAAAGGGAAATCAAGGGGGAATGGTGGGGATGCAATGGGCCAAGAAAGGAAAGGAAAAGCGAGAGAAATAAGGGGAAAAGAGAGAGAGAAGTTAGGGGACGGAATAGGGGGCGGATTGGCTCGGTTTCCGCATGGGCAAGGGACGGAAAAGCCCTAATTGAAGCCCAATTGATGCCACATCATCAAATTTAAGTTATTTTGCTATCTAACCGTCGGTTTCGAGATCTAATCTCGTCCGTCGGTGCCCCGCAAACACACGCACTGTTAAGTGTCAATATGGTGCGAATTATCCCTTCCTTTTTCATGCATATCTTATCATTCTCTTACATAAAACATTAATATTACACGTAAAGTGCATAAATTTTATTTTCATCATTGCATAGAATAATTTCGTACGAACACATAGGTATATTGATTTGCATTTATGCATTACCTGCATGAAAATTATAAAGCTTGAGAATCATTTTACTGTTTTTTTACTATAAGGAACTGATGGATATCATTTTATGTCTTTTTCGCAGTGACTAGAACTCGTCCTCAACGCGCGTAGCTACAATGGAGTGTGGCTAAATAGTAGATGTTATCACAATATCTTGGGAGCAGATCTATAGTGCACGCAAATGACAAACAAATGAAATCGCAATATCAGAGCTCGCGAAGGATATTTTGGCAAAAATCGGCACGCACGTAGCTCTGAACTCAAGCACTAGAAGAACAAGACTCAGGCATAATGAGCTGGCTTCAAACCATGATAAGTGGTGCACCCCAATTAGCCACCTTTTCTTCCTTCTCCAGCTCTTTCTTTCTCTCTCTTCCCTTCTCTTTTATTTTCCTTCTCTTCTTCCCATCTTGGCCATCTAGCAGCGCATACGGCTCACTTTCCGACCCAACATGAACATACTAACATACCCGATCTTAGCCATCGACCCATCATTACCAACTCAATTGGACTCCCGGTAGTACACAGAAAACCCATGCATGCATTACCCATGCACATTCATTCCATCTGAAGCCACAAATCCACCGTCCGATCGTAGCCGTCCAAACCCATACAAGCTACCACCTTGTATCTCTCTTCAATTTCTTTCTTTAAATTTTTTATTCTTAATTCAAAACCAACTAATGCTGTACGGTTTGGAGCCTAACAAAAACTCCAGTGCTTTCCTTATCCACCCAACAAAACCCGGCTCGTATCTTTTGGACTAATAGAACCCGTTTTCTCTCTCTAATCTTCTCTCTGCTCTCTCTCCGGGATTCTCTCAACCGACCACCATAACCGTCTGATTGCATCCCAGCCATCCGAAGATGATCAGCCGCTTCTCATTCATGAGATCACAGCCGTCCACAGTCCCATAATCACAGCCATCCGTTGCTAACCAACTCATCCATAATACCCACGCATGCAGCCGTCCAACTTATCCCTGCATTCTACCCAGCCGACCCTCTCTCTCTAACAATATCACAGCCGTCTGATGCGTTACGTACCCATGCATGAGCCCACTCCCCGTTTCTCTCTTCTCTAAACTAATCACAGCCGTCCTTTGCAAGCCATCAATAGATACATTGAATCAACCAAGCTGTGCACAACAACCCCATGCATGCAGCGTTCCAGACTTCTCTATCTCACGGACCACTTGATCACAGCCGTCCCTAGGATCAGCTCGACCCGATCAGCATTCCCGTCTCTCACCTGCGATCTTCTTTCTCTCTCATTCCTTATCTATCCCAACCGCCCAAGCTTTTCTCTCTCTAGCTTTCCTTGTTTTTTTTCTCTTTCCTTATCCTCTCCTCTCTCTTACCCGACCGAGACCCAGCCGAAACCCTCTCTTTCTTTCGGATTCTCTCTCTAAAAACCGTTTCTTTCTCTCTCCTTAATTCTCTCTATCTCTTTCCTTTCTTAACAGCCCAAATCTCCTTTCTCTCTCTTCTTTATCTCTCTAGATCCCAACTGAGATCCTCCTCTCTCAAACCCAGCTGTACCCGGCCCTCTCTTTCCATCTTTATGATTTATTCCCCATTTAAGATCCTCTCTCTCTCGTGTCGAACCTGTGCGTGAGATCCATCCGATTCTATCTCTACTCTCTTTCCAATCTCATCATAACCGAACCCAGTAATCTCATTCCTTTATTTTCTCCTCAATCATCTCTCTCCTTAATTCTCTCTCTTTTTATATCTTTCTCTCTCTAAATCTCTTTTTATTTCTCTCTTTTAAGTAAACCCAATCACAACCGTTCCCCTTCCTTCCTAATCCGGATGAGGCCGGATCGTAGCCATCCACAAACCTCAGCCATGCATACCCGATCACATCCAACCGATCCTCCTACTCTTTTTTCCGAATTCTCTTTCCATTCTTTCGGTCCAAATTAATCACAACCGTTCACTGCATTCCCTCTCTTCCGTGATCCATCAAAGCCATGCACAATCCTCTCTCTTCTCTCTCTCTAAACCGACCCTCTCTCCTTCTCCCTCAATTCCTTCCCCTTTTAATTTTTTTTTTCTTTACTTCATACCAATGAAAGACAATCTTACCAAATCCTACGCCTTTGGGAGCAAGCTACAAGCCGCTATATATAGAGGGTCATGGGCATGAAGAAAGGGGGGAATTATCATCATCCAGTTTTCCATAGAGTGTTCAGCAAATTGTAATAGGGAGAGTGTGCGAAGAGAGTACGTAACATTGTATTCGGGTCATTTCAAGAAGAAGGTTTTGCAGTACTTGTAATCGTATTCATTTTTTTTAATAAAATTTATTCTGTTGCTCTATTCTCATGCTCTTTGTTCTTTTTCCAATGTCTCATTTCATTTACTGTACCCATAATTCCACCATGGTCGGCTAAACTCCTCTCTGCCAGGGAGAGGGGTTGAGGCCATGGTAATTAAGTAAGTAGTTTTCTCTCTTGTAAGTCACTCTTGATTGTACTTAATGTTATTCCTCTTAGTTAGTTGATTGTAATTCTAAAGCGAGAGTGAAGATCACCCATCCTCTATTAGGGATTCGGTGATTCTTCAAAACTCCCACATTGAATCGTCGACTAAGATGATTAAATTTATTATTTTCAAATCTAATTTATGTTATATAAATTCTCACAACTGAGCGAGTTATACTTCTTTACTATAAGAAGGACCTTGTTCTTAAAATTGTGAGGGTATTATATAATTAAATTAGATAAAATGGACCTTAATTCTAAATTTTCCACTTGAGGCGGTAAAACTTCCGTTCTCAAGTGTGGATTATCGAGAGTGACGCTGCAAGAGAAGTCGGCTCCTCACCATGGTTTACAAATCCCTCTCCTAGGTGGAATTTCTTCTTATATTTTCTAAAATTATCAATTATTAATATTAGTTCTACGATTTACTTTCTAAAATAAATTATTTTTTAAATAATAAAATCCAAACTCCCTTCATTTCAATTTAGTGTTATTTGTGATCTCTTTTCTCTAGGCATCTAATTACGTATGGTTCGATTCCTTACTTGCACTATGCTATTTAAATTTTGTAGTTTATAATTGCAGGTACTGATAATTTTTGATAAATTACTTTTCTACAACGATAAGCTAAGAAGTAGTTATCAAATGGCGCCGTTGCCTACGTAAAGGCCGTGGAGAAGATTCACAAGTAAGACTATATAAAACAACGAAGGATAGGTACGTTTGCTACAAAAGTTCTTTTATTTCGTAATTATAGTAATTAGTTTAAATCGATTAATGTGCAAACTTTAATCTTAGTCCAAAAAAAAAAAAAAAATTGCATTCAACCTTGCAAAGTTGTCGCCGACTCGGCACATACGACTCTTAAAGTTGTATGTGTGCTTAAGTGTGGGGTGTACACTCAACTTTTGCATTGATAGTAACCATTTTCTAGGGTGTTACAGGGCATGCATTGAATAGCTTGAAAAGAACGGGAGCTGACCACCCGTCCTTTATCAACTGCTAAGCTAAATTTATTTACTTTCTGCAATTTTTATTTCTTATGTGATGCATTGTGCATTAATTTAGGATCATTTGCATAAAATAATCTTAAGGGCAATCACCCTCATAAGATACGGTTGGGATTTCATCATCTATCCGTAGCCCAAAAATCACCACCTTGCATTCAACCTAAGCCTAACTAATATTAAAAGTCATTAGACGTTGGCCTTAGGGTTTCTCGAGCTCAATAGGCTCTTGGAAAGGAAGCGGCGAAAGGCCACCCCACTGAGTAATCTTGTGGTTAGTAATGTCTAGGTAAGTTTTATGACAGCCTAAAAACCTGTTACGGGTATTGTGGAAATCCACACACCCCGGGACCTACCTGGTTACTAATTACTTGACCCTTTTAAGTGGTAAGCCCAAGCTCAATCTAGAAAAGGCTAAGGTCTTTCAAAGTTTATTCCACATTATTGACGACGCCAACGATCGGTTTGACAAACTGGCCACAAAGCTGCCTAAGGAAGCTTGGTATTTAAGTGAGCCTAGTGCTCCACCTCCTTCCTGGAGCTGATCCGGTTGTCGTTATTTTTGAGGAATATTCCTTTGAACTTCTAAAGCCCGATCTCGAAGAGAGAATAGGAGCTGGTCTAGTTAATATAAAATTATTCATACCTTCTCACATAAAATAGTTAATTCAAATAGACTTGCTGTGTTATTTTTCAATTTGAGATTTTTATATAGTGCATGCTTAACTGGAGTCGTGTCAACAACCGTTTAATACGTACTGAACCATTAGCAATCCCAAGTACCATTGTCGGTAATATCTCAATTTTAGACATAATGGGAGAGGAAAATCCACCACGTGCAATGACACTTAAGGATTACATGTACCCCACTCGAACCACCCAACCCTCCTGTATCTCGATTCCCGCCATCACGGGTAATTTTGAAATCAAATCAGGAATGATACAAATGCTACCAGTTTTTCGGGGTATACCGAGTGAAAACCCATATCAACATATCCGAGAATTTGAGGATATTTGTGGGACGATGAAATACAACCAAATGACCGAAGAATCCCTTAAACTTAGGTTGTTTCCATTCTCACTGAAAGAAAAGGCCAAGGCATGGCTACAGTCCATCCAACCAGGCACATTCAATAAATGGGTTGACCTAGCTGAAGCATTCTATCGGAAATTTTATTCAAAACAGAAAATGATGTCCGTACGTCAGAACCTTAATGCATTTCACCAATTAGCAGGGGAGACGTTGTATACGTATTTTGAGAGATTTAAGGACCTTCTCCTAGAATGCCCTCACCACGGTTTTGAAAAAATCCGTCTCATCCAAATAATCTATGAAGGTCTAGACTACCAGACCAAGACCATGATTGAGTCTCTCTGTAATGGAGGGTTCACTGAAAAAACAGCCGAGGATGCTTGGGAGTACCTCGAGGAAATTGCTGAGAATACCCTTGAATGGGAACCTGTTAGCACTGACTCAAAGAAACCCATAGCCAATAACAAAGGCGGAATTTACAAAATTGAGTCAAACTTTGAGGGCGACGCTAAGATTAGCGCACTAACTAGAAGATTAGAAGCCCTTGAAATGAACAAAGGAGGAAAACCTCCATCTTCTGAACCCCCAAAATTTATGGAATCTTCGATTTGTGTTTTGTGTGATAGCACTAACCATCTAGTCGAAAATTGTCCAGGACTGCCTGTAGTCAAAGCGGAGCAAGCAAATGTACTGAATACATTTCGCAAGCCTAGTCAGAACAATAACCCCTATAGCGAAACCTATAATCCAGGTTGGCGCAACCATCCAAACTTCACTTGGAAACAACAAGGGTATGGAGGAAATTCATCTTTACAAGGTCCCAATCCTTATCCCTCCCAAAACCCACACCAACAATCGCATAACCAGTTCAATCAAGGACACCAATTTGCTACCACACCACCTGTCCCACCCTATGTTCCTCCCAATCAACGAAAACCTTCTTTGGAGGATATGTTTCACCAATTTATGCAGAGTCAAAACCAGACTAACCAGAACCAAGCCCAGCTAATTCAAGCCAACACTCAGGCTATAGCAAAAATGGAGGTGCAATTAGGTCAGATAGCAGCGGCAGTAGGAGGGCGAGAGAAAGGCCAATTTCTGAGCCAGCCAATTCCTAACCCTAAAGGGCAGTCTACTTCTCAACATGGACCCAAAGGTCAATTTGAAATTGGCACTAATTCAGGAACAAACCATAGTGAAGTCCAGGCAATCCACACCTTACGGTCTGGAAAGCAAGTGGATAACCAAGTCCAACTTCCTACTGAAATCCAAGCTGGTAAGGAAGTCCCAAACAAAGACAAGGAGCCCGAAATAGTGGTTACTCCAAAAGAGACACCATACGTTCCTAAGGCCCCCTTTCCCCAACGCTTACAACCAACAAGGAAGAACGATCATTTTGAAAGCATCCTAGACGTTTTCAAAAACGTTCAAATCAATATTCCTTTCTTGGATGCTATCAAACAGATCCCTTCATATTCAAAATTTTTAAAGGACTTAACCACTGTAAAAAGAAAAACTTCGGTTCCTAGTCAAGCTGTCTTAGCTGCCCAAGCTACTGGACTGATCCAACAGACCATTGCTCCAAAATATAATGATCCCGGCTCACCTACAATTTCTATCCGTATTGGAGACACGCTAGTCGACAATTGTCTTTTAGATTTAGGAGCAAGCGTGAACCTTTTGCCATATTCCGTGTATACTCAACTAGGTTTGGGAGAGTTAAAACCTACCAAAATCACGTTGAGTCTAGCGGATCGATCAGTCAAGGTTCCAAAAGGTATTGTAGAAGATGTGATCATTAAAGTCAATGACTTTTACTTCCCTGCGGATTTTGTTGTCCTTGACACTGCACCTGTCGTAGACCCAGGCAAACACATCCCTGTCATCCTAGGTCGACCATTCCTAGCCACCTCTGATGCGATCATTCGATGTAGAAATGGATTAATGACACTAGCATTTGGGAACATGAAAGTCAAGTTGAACGTTTTTGCTAACAGTTCCCAACCTTATGACATGGACGACATCGAGGAAGTCAATATGATCGAGACTTTGGTTAGCCATACTTTTGAGGATTCTTGTTATCATGATCCACTTGAAAAATGTTTGGCCCAATTTGGGATGGATCTAGATATTGAGGAATCTATTAGAGATGTCAATGTCTTGTTAGATTCTGCCCCTATCATGGACACTAATCAATGGAAAGCTAAGATTGAGCCCCTACCAGTATCCACCTCTGTACCTGTCCCTTCAGTAGTAAAGGCACCTAAGTTAGACCTCAAGCCTTTACCGGACACGTTAAAGTATGCCTTTCTTGGTGGTACTGACACCTTACCTGTTATAATTGCTTCTCATTTAGACACAGACCAAGAAAGAAAGTTACTTGACGTTCTTAAAGAACACAAGGACGCAATAGGATGGACCCTAGCTGATATAAAAGGAATTAGTCCATCTGTGGTTATGCACAAAATTCATCTCGAAGATAATGCCAAACCATCGAGAGAACCACAGCGACGACTAAACCCAGTTTTAAAAGAAGTTGTTCGAAGCGAAGTCATAAAATTACTTGATGCGGGGATCATTTACCCCATATCAGATAGTCAGTGGGTTAGTCCTATTCAAGTCGTGCCCAAAAAGTCCGGTGTCACAGTAGTTGCCAATGAAAATAATGAGTTGGTCCCAACTCGAGTTCAAACTGGATGGCGGGTGTGCATCGACTATAGAAAGTTAAATGCCATGACTAGGAAGGATCATTTTCCCTTGCCCTTTATTGACCAAATGTTGGAGCGTTTAGCTGGTCACGCTTACTATAGTTTTTTGGATGGTTATTCTGGATATAACCAAATTCCAATTGCCCGTGAAGATCAAGAAAAAACAACTTTTACCTGTCCATTTGGCACATTTGCCTACCGACGCATGCCCTTTGGGCTATGCAATGCTCCCGCTACATTTCAGCGGTGCATGTTGAGTATCTTCTCGGACATGGTAGAACGATTTTTAGAGGTTTTTATGGATGATTTTTCAGTCTTCGGGTCGGATTTTGATGAAGGTTTATATCACCTGACACTTGTTCTAATACGTTGCAAAGAAAAGAACTTAGTTCTAAATTGGGAGAAGTGTCATTTCATGGTCAGATCTGGAATTGTCTTAGGTCACATCGTGTCCGAGAAAGGAATAGAAGTTGATAAAGCGAAGGTAGAACTGATCGCTAAGCTGCCACCTCCCAAAACTGTTCGAGAGGTGCGCTCTTTTCTAGGTCATGCCGGTTTTTACCGACGTTTTATTAAAGATTTTAGCAAGATTTCTAAACCTTTATGTGACCTCCTAGCTAAAGACAAGCCTTTCGATTTCACTTCTGAGTGTTTGGATGCTTTTCAAAGGCTCAAAACCGAATTAACCTCGGCACCCATTATTAGATCTCCAGATTGGAATCAACCATTCGAGGTTATGTGTGATGCATCTGACTATGCCATAGGCGCTGTTTTGGGGCAGCGAGTCGACAAACTTCCCCATGTAATTCAATACGCGAGCAAAACCTTGAACGATGCCCAACTCAATTACTCTACCACTGAAAAGGAGTTGTTGGCAGTCGTATTTGCGCTAGACAAATTTCGTCCTTACTTGATAGGATCGAAAATTCTTGTCTATACCGACCATGCGGCTTTGAAGTATCTTCTAACAAAGAAGGATGCTAAAGCCCGTTTAATTCGATGGATCTTGTTATTACAAGAATTTAATCATGAAATTCGTGATAAAAAGGGGTCGGAAAATGTGGTCGCAGACCACTTGTCGAGATTGATTGTTGAATCATCACTAGAATTATTGCCTATTTTAGAGACCTTCCCTGACGAGCAGTTAATGTCTCTCTCTCAAAATAGTGCACCATGGTACGCTGATCTTGTCAATTACTTGGTCACAGAACAAATGCCTGATTCATGGACAAAACAAGAACAATCTCGTTTCCTGGCTAAGGTCAAATGGTATTTTTGGGACGAACCATATCTTTTCAAATACTGTCCTGATCAGATCATTAGGCGATGTATCCCTGACTACGATCAAAACAAAATTCTTTCATTTTGTCATAACCACGCATGTGGTGGTCATTTCAGTGGAAAGAAAACTGCTGCGAAAGTCCTCCAGTGTGGTTTTTATTGGCCAACACTATTTCGTGATGCCCATAATTATTGTAAATCGTGTGATCGGTGTCAAAGACTAGGAAAAATTTCACGTAGAAACGAAATGCCTTTGAACCCGATCTTAATCGTTGAGATTTTTGACATCTGGGGCATAGATTTTATGGGCCCCTTTCCAATGTCACATGGAAACCTATTCATTCTAGTCGCAGTCGACTATGTCTCTAAATGGGTAGAGGCAGTGGCATGTAAAACCAATGACCACAAAGTGGTGGTCCAATTCCTAAAAGATAATATATTTGCTCGTTTTGGCACCCCCCGTGCTATCATTAGCGATGGGGGCAAACATTTTTGTAATCGAATATTTGAAGCCTTAATGAAAAAATATATAGTCACTCACAAGGTAGCCACCCCTTATCACCCACAGACTAGTGGACAAGTTGAAATTTCCAATAGGGAAATAAAAACAATTCTTGAAAAGACAGTTAACCCAACAAGAAAAGACTGGTCCCTGCGTTTGGCTGATGCCTTATGGGCTTATTGAACAGCTTACAAGACCCCAATTGGAATGTCACCATATAGGATAGTATATGGCAAAGCTTGCCATCTTCCTGTCGAATTAGAACATAAGGCATATTGGGCGATCAAACGCCTAAATTTTGATTTAGACAAAGCCGGCGCATGTCGGAAGCTTCAGCTTGATGAACTTGAAGAAATTAGGAATGATGCCTACGATTGTGCAAAACGGTATAAAAATCGTATGAAGGCCATGCATGACAAAATAATCCTTCGGAAGGATTTCTACCCGGGACAGAAGGTCCTATTATATAACTCCAGACTTCATTTATTTCCTGGAAAGTTAAAATCTCGTTGGACCGGACCATACATAATCGAAAAAATTCACCCGCATGGTGCGATCGAGGTCCATAACACCAAGGATGGTAATAGTTTTCAAGTAAACGGTCATCGTTTAAAACCATACCTTGAGTATCTGAGTCCAGAAGTTGAAGAAACACTTCTGGAAAATCCTGTTTATCAGGACTAATTTCTATAGTTACTGTAATTAATATATTAATATAGATTATTGTTATTATATTATATTCCTTTAAATTGCTTAAATAATTGTTTATAGTATTCACTATTGATGCATGATCATCTCTTTATTTATAGGAAAGACCCAGTTCAAAATCATTACAAGGATTGAACCCGTACGCCTCAAACAATCTATATAAAACAAGGGAGGTTTGCCAGTAAACAATTCCATTCATGTCTACATCTGATAATCTTGTCTCATCACTTTCAAACCTAGAATTAGAGGATGATGTTGACAAACATTTTGAAAGATCAAATGTATTTGAAACAATTGGATGCCTTATGGATTTTAATCTATCTGTTAATATTTTAGTGGATAGCGGTAGCTGCAATAATTTAATTTCTAAATCTTTTGCTGATGTACTCGATATAGAACAAATCCCCATCAAAGAACCATATTCATTAACATGGCTGTTTAAGGCTCCCACAATAGATGTCACACATAGGGTTTACCCCGCCATATCAATTCAGGATTACTCTGATGTAATCCCTCTTGACATAGCACTCCTGAATTCTTATGATATAGTACTCGGTCGACCTTGGTTATACGACCGTCACGTTCTGTACGACGGACGACTTAACACTATGAACTTTCTTTTTCAGCGCAAATTTTTCACACTCTGGCCTCAACGCCCGCTATTCCATAATATCATATCCCTACCACCGATCGAGGACATTGAGGGCAATGTCTAATTTAGGTTTCGGGGTGATTTTCATTGCTTGCATCTAGTGTTTTTCTTTTATAAAAAAAAAAAAAAAAATTATTATTGCATCAACTTACGCTGTAGTGGGACAGCTCGACACATACGTCACGGCGTATGTGTGTCCAGTCTGTAGTCCCCTACCAAAACTACAGCGTTCGTATAGAAATTTATAGGAATTCGCATTTGCATGTTTTCATTTTTTTATATTAGTGTTTTTCGTAGCCTTTTTATCATTTGTTTTATCTTTTACAAAAAAAAAAAAAAAAAAAAAAAGATATATATATATATATATATATATATATTATTTTCAGAAGTTTCGCACTATAATTTTTATGTACTTAAGTAGGATTATAAGGCACATGGTATTGTATCTTTCTAAATCCTGATGAATAAATACAAGGGTAACGTCTAACCGAGTTCTCTTTATTAATACCCCGTTAGAGAGTGTAAAAATATCTATCTTGAATTTTCACTACACTTGGACTCACACAGTTGGGGTGTAGAATCAAATTAGTGGTTGTTGACCTAATAATAACCTAGAGGCCTGATGAACTATGACCCCCTTGTTCACTTGGTTCGCTGAGAAGAAAAAAATATATATCGGGTATCATTACAAGGAACCAGTGGATTAGACTAGGTGCATCGGAAAAGGGCTACCTATTGTGAAGGTTATTTGCGGGCTTGTGATGAAAAACTCGAGCATAGGTCCGTAGGGGAATCTTGATGCCTGACACCTTACGCCAACTGGTGTGGGAGCTGTCGACTAGTGCTCATGGGAAAATCATCACAAGAGTAAAAAGGCAACAGAGTTTTATTCCAAAAAAAAAAAAAAAAAAAAATCAGTGGAGATATGTGGCTCACGAAGTTTGAGTATGTATTAGATTGTGTGAACCTTCGAAAACAATCAGGGTGAAAGCCGCCGATGTAAAAATATGAGTAAGCTGGAGCATCACAGATAAAACCCACGAGGCATTAAAGTGAAAGTCCACACCTCTCGTTACCCTAGACAGGCTGCTTAGTTTTGAATCAGTGCCTAAGGTCGTTGACCTATTCTAGGAAGTTATTTGTGTTAGCACCACTTTGCGAATTGAACCCCTTCTGTGTAAGTCCATACATCACTGTGCACACAAGCATGAAAGTTTTTATATTTTCTAACGGGGGATTAATCACGAGAACTCAACCTGCATACCTGAAAAGTCAGAAGTCGGGCTGATAAAAATTACAATCTCTGTGCCTTAGACATCTTTACTCTGAGTACTTTAAATTATTTTGTGAAATAGTTTTCATCTTTTATTTTCTAAAAAAAAATAAAAAAAATAAAAAAATAAAGAAGAATTTTGTGGGTATATTCACTGCAAACCCTCAAGAGACAAAACTCGTCCACTGGGGTAACCCAGGGGTTTAACGGCTTGTTGCACGTGCTAAGTGCAATCGCGATTCCTGCGAAAGTAAGTTAAGTTATTTTTGCTCTTCTATTATTTTCTTAGTTTATTTTGTTTGCTAGCTTTCTCGAGGACGAGAAAGATTCAAGTTTGGGGGTGTGTTAAGTGTCAATATGGTGCGAATTATCCCTTCCTTTTTCATGCATATCTTATCATTCTCTTACATAAAACATTAATATTACACGTAAAGTGCATAAATTTTATTTTCATCATTGCATAAAATAATTTCGTACGAACACATAGGTATATTGATTTGCATTTATGCATTACCTGCATGAAAATTATAAAGCTTGAGAATCATTTTACTGTTTTTTTACTATAAGGAACTGATGGATATCATTTTATGTCTTTTTCGCAGTGACTAGGACTCGTCCTCAACGCGCGTAGCTACAATGGAGTGTGACTAAATAGTAGATGTTATCACAATACCTTGGGAGCAGATCTATAGTGCACGCAAATGACAAACAAATGAAATCGCAATATCAGAGCTCGCGAAGGATATTTTGGCAAAAATCGGCACGCACGTAGCTCTGAACTCAAGCACTAGAAGAACAAGACTCAGGCATAATGAGCTGGCTTCAAACCATGATAAGTGGTGCACCCCAATTAGCCACCTTTTCTTCCTTCTCCAGCTCCTTCTTTCTCTCTCTTCCCTTCTCTTTTATTTTCCTTCTCTTCTTCCCATCTTGGCCATCTAGCAGCGCATACGGCTCACTTTCCGACCCAACATGAACATACTAACATACCCGATCTTAGCCATCGACCCATCATTACCAACTCAATTGGACTCCCGGTAGTACACAGAAAACCCATGCATGCATTATCCATGCACATTCATTCCATCTGAAGCCACAAATCCACCGTCCGATCGTAGCCGTCCAAACCCATACAAGCTACCACCTTGTATCTCTCTTCAATTTCTTTCTTTAAATTTTTTATTCTTAATTCAAAACCAACTAATGCTGTACGGTTTGGAGCCTAACAAAAACTCCAGTGCTTTCCTTATCCACCCAACAAAACCCGGCTCGTATCTTTTGGACTAATAGAACCCGTTTTCTCTCTCTAATCTTCTCTCTGCTCTCTCTCCGGGATTCTCTCAACCGACCACCATAACCGTCTGATTGCATCGCAGCCATCCGAAGACGATCAGCCGCTTCTCATTCATGAGATCACAGCCGTCCACAGTCCCATAATCACAGCCATCCGTTGCTAACCAACTCATCCATAATACCCACGCATGCAGCCGTCCAACTTATCCCTGCATTCTACCCAGCCGACCCTCTCTCTCTAACAATATCACAGCCGTCTGATGCGTTACGTACCCATGCATGAGCCCACTCCCCATTTCTCTCTTCTCTAAACTAATCACAGCCGTCCTTTGCAAGCCATCAATAGATACATTGAATCAACCAAGCTGTGCACAACAACCCCATGCATGCAGCGTTCCAGACTTCTCTATCTCACGGACCACTTGATCACAGCCGTCCCTAGGATCAGCTCGACCCGATCAGCATTCCCGTCTCTCACCTGCGATCTTCTTTCTCTCTCATTCCTTATCTATCCCAACCGCCCAAGCTTTTCTCTCTCTAGCTTTCCTTGTTTTTTTTCTCTTTCCTTATCCTCTCCTCTCTCTTACCCGACCGAGACCCAGCCGAAACCCTCTCTTTCTTTCGGATTCTCTCTCTAAAAACCGTTTCTTTCTCTCTCCTTAATTCTCTCTATCTCTTTCCTTTCTTAACAGCCCAAATCTCCTTTCTCTCTCTTCTTTATCTCTCTAGATCCCAACTGAGATCCTCCTCTCTCAAACCCAGCTGTACCCGGCCCTCTCTTCCCATCTTTATGATTTATTCCCCATTTAAGATCCTCTCTCTCTCGTGTCGAACCTGTGCGTGAGATCCATCCGATTCTATCTCTACTCTCTTTCCAATCTCATCATAACCGAACCCAGTAATCTCATTCCTTTATTTTCTCCTCAATCATCTATCTCCTTAATTCTCTCTCTTTTTATATCTTTCTCTCTCTAAATCTCTTTTTATTTCTCTCTTTTAAGTAAACCCAATCACAACCGTTCCCCTTCCTTCCTAATCCGGATGAGGCCGGATCGTAGCCATCCACAAACCTCAGCCATGCATACCCGATCACATCCAACCGATCCTCCTACTCTTTTTTCCGAATTCTCTTTCCATTCTTTCGGTCCAAATTAATCACAACCGTTCACTGCATTCCCTCTCTTCCGTGATCCATCAAAGCCATGCACAATCCTCTCTCTTCTCTCTCTCTAAACCGACCCTCTCTCCTTCTCCCTCAATTCCTTCCCCTTTTAATTTTTTTTTTCTTTACTTCATACCAATGAAAGACAATCTTACCAAATCCTACGCCTTTGGGAGCAAGCTACAAGCCGCTATATATAGAGGGTCATGGGCATGAAGAAAGGGGGGAATTATCATCATCCAGTTTTCCATAGAGTGTTCAGCAAATTGTAATAGGGAGAGTGTGCGAAGAGAGTACGTAACATTGTATTCGGGTCATTTCAAGAAGAAGGTTTTGCAGTACTTGTAATCGTATTCATTTTTTTTAATAAAATTTATTCTGTTGCTCTATTCTCATGCTCTATGTTCTTTTTCCAATGTCTCATTTCATTTACTGTACCCATAATTCCACCATGGTCGGCTAAACTCCTCTCTGCCAGGGAGAGGGGTTGAGGCCATGGTAATTAAGTAGGTAGTTTTCTCTCTTGTAAGTCACTCTTGATTGTACTTAATGTTATTCCTCTTAGTTAGTTGATTGTAATTCTAAAGCGAGAGTGAAGATCACCCATCCTCTATTAGGGATTCGGTGATTCTTCAAAACTCCCACATTGAATCGTCGACTAAGATGATTAAATTTATTATTTTCAAATCTAATTTATGTTATATAAATTCTCACAACTGAGCGAGTTATACTTCTTTACTATAAAAAGGACCTTGTTCTTAAAATTGTGAGGGTATTATATAATTAAATTAGATAAAATGGACCTTAATTCTAAATTTTCCACTTGAGGCGGTAAAACTTCCGTTCTCAAGTGTGGATTATCGAGAGTGACGCTGCAAGAGAAGTCGGCTCCTCACCATGGTTTACAAATCCCTCTCCTAGGTGGAATTTCTTCTTATATTTTCTAAAATTATCAATTATTAATATTAGTTCTACGATTTACTTTCTAAAATAAATTATTTTTTAAATAATAAAATCCAAACTCCCTTCATTTCAATTTAGTGTTATTTGTGATCTCTTTTCTCTAGACATCTAATTACGTATGGTTCGATTCCTTACTTGCACTATGCTATTTAAATTTTGTAGTTTATAATTGCAGGTACTGATAATTTTTGATAAATTACTTTTCTACAACGATAAGCTAAGAAGTAGTTATCACGCACCCATAATTTTATTAATATCATGCTGAAACTCACCCGAGAAGACTCGGATTCAATCCGAAAAGCCCTCGGATGAGATCATGGACATCCCCCATGAATTGGGCAAAAACATAAATAAAACTAAGTGCTGAAATAAGGCCAAAAACATGAAAAAAGTGGCCAAAACTGAAATAACGGCTAACAAGTCCCAAACGGATGATGTCATCGAAGCATAAAAATAGAACGACAGGAAATAAAACTCTCTGGCGACGAACTGAAGAGGCGGCGACGACTGAAGGTGCTGATCAAATCTGCATCAAAAAGCTGGGTCTGTAATGTTGATGAAAGTGGGAGGAGGAACTTGATCCTCCACCGATGGCTAGTAGCCTCGACCCGCACTAAAGATCTGACCGAAGTCTTCAACCGACTAGCTAGAGCATAAAGATCCGAAAAAGAGATGCTTGAGGGTGCTGTCTCCGATCCACATGTCATCCTCAAAGCACACACTCCTTCCATCGCTGAGGGTGATATTGTAGCCAGGCCGGTAGAGGCCCTTCACCTTTAGGTTTTCTGAAGTATCTAGCAAGGATAATTTGTCCCTAAGATCCCCTCTCTCGTTCTTAAGACGCCACCACCATTTGCCTAGCATTGAGATATTAAATCGTCAAAGAACCATGACCCCAACCCACCAAACTCCTTTGGTAGGAAAACCTGGTCCCAACGCATAAGATTGTACAAACCTCCGTTACCCCTTACTCCCCTCCAAAGGAATGATTGTCGAATTTGGTCAATCCTCTCGATGACCCAAGATGGGAAGTAGAAATAAGTTAGGAAGTAAGAAGGGATAGACGAAACCGCATTGACAAGTACCAACCTTCCCCCCAAGGAAAGAAACTTTCCCTACCAACCTTCTAGCCTCTGCTCAATCTTCTGAATGAGCTTCTCCCAATCCTCACACCTAAGCGCTCTGTCACTAACTGTGATCCCAAGATACTTCATCAGGAGGTTGGCCTCCCTACAATTCAGTAGGCTAGCAAAACCCGATCCCAACTCTTCTACCCTTCCAATGAAATACAGGTTAATTGCTCTTCTGAAAGTTTATATAAATCCCGAGGTGAACTCAAGGCCGTAGAGAAGTACCTTAAGTGACACCAATTGAAAGGGGCATGCCTCCGAACACAACAGGGAGTCATCTGCGTAATGAAGGTTGGAAGTTGACCAACTTGATCCTCCAATCCCTTTTATCATGAGCCCCAACGAATTTTCCTCCTAATCATAACATCGAAGATGTCCACCACTAGGATGAACAAATAGGGCGTAAGTGGGCATCCCTACTTGAGGCCTTTGTACACTTTAAATCCTCTGCCTTGGATACCGTTGATGAAGCATGCTATCTTAGACGTTGACAGGATGGCCCTGACCCAACTTAACCATCTGACCGAGAAGCCCTTCGCCTGCATCAGCTCCAAGAGGAAATTCAATCTTATCTGGTCGAAAGCACACTCGAAATCGATCTTCAACAACAGGATGCCTTCCATGTTTGATACCTGCAGATGGAAGATCGTCGCCTGAGCCGCAGCCACATTGCCCAGAATCATTCATCCCTTGATGAAGGCCGACTGTGATGGGGACACTAGGGCTCCAATATGTCTTGCCATCCTGTTAGTTAGAACCTTCGTAACAAAAGCATGGACTACATATATTTGAGGTCTATTCAAGCCATTTATGAGCCTATTCATGAGCTTGCTCACGAGCCCTAAACAAGCATGTTCGTGAGCCTAACCGAGCTAAGCTTTGGTCTGCCTGAGCATGGCTCGTAACCGAAAGAACTCGAATGAGCTTTTGTCGAGCTTGTTTGCGAGCCGCCCACGAACAGCTTTGTTCGTTTGCGCCCGTTGGTTATCTCCAGTCGAGCATTAATGCTCATCAAATGAAAAATTCTTGGATGCCACTCCTTAAGAGGAAAGTGATCAATCACACGCCCACTTGCAACTACCAAAAGGTGTATGTTAAGCATCCCAACACAAGCTTCCGTTGCGTGCCCGCCATTCTTCGTTAACAAAAGGATAGATTACACATAAACCCCTATAGTTTGATCGATTATTACTTACACCCCCTTATGTTTATAACCCTACAAATACCTATAGTTTGAAAAACATATCACTTGCATTGAGGGATGACAACGGTGCGATTTCAGTGCGGTTTCGGACAAAACCGAAACCGCACCACAAATCACAACATCCCTAATCCTTCCATTGTCTTCCCCCCTTCCTAAAAGCTACTTGGAAAAATATAGGGGGGCATTTATAGGTTTTTAAATATGAGGGGGTGTAAGTGATAATCGGTCAAACAACTGGGTGTGTGTGTAATTTACTCTTTAAAAAAATGAGCTAAAAATCCGTAACACAATCACGACTACCATTAGGGGTGGCAATGGGTCATTTTGAGTCATGTTCGTGTTGTGTCTAGTTTCGGGTCATGACCAATACTCCTAGTCCCGAACCCAATCCGTTTAACTAATCGTGTCTAGACCCTAAACCCATATCCGACCCACTTATAAACGGGTACACCTGATAAGACCCGTTTACTGCACGGGTATATTCAATTGACCCTACCCGACCCGATCCGACTCAACTTGATCTGACCCAATAAGACCCAAGGTAATATAAGGTTGTGCCCAAGTCCCAAGCCCACACAGAGAGTTCCAAGTGCATTGTGAATTACAATCCTTGCACAGAGCCTTAAAAGAAAGAAGATAGTGAAGCTCTTTATTTTCACAGGAAATAAGAGTTGCATGAACTTAGAGAAGATCGTCGCAAGCGATGCAGAAGCTGTGGTAGCTCATCTCGACATTAGTGAAGATCATCTCGATCTTGCTGAACAAAATTTTTGTGAGCAACAATAATAATTTTGTGAGGCGTCAGAGGGTTAGATGATAAAAATGCTCTCCTTTTTATCGACGACATGGCACACCACGATTGGGCGGTAAGCAAATGTAAATATTTTGATCAAATTTTGATTTTTTATGAAACTAAATCAGCACGCAAAGATTGAAAAAACGTAAAAGGAAAAGGGGGGGGGAGCATATTGGGTTCGGCTCGCTTTAAGAGAAGGGGGGTGAGCATATTTGCTACACGCATGCACTTGCTTACGGACCAACCGTGGTCTGCAACGTGGTCCATTAGAATGACCTATCATCCAGCGTCCCTTTCCTTGGCAGTTGGGGTTGGGTACAATTCAACCAGATGAGGCACCGACCGTTCTCTCTCTCTCTCTCTCTCTCTCTCTCTCTCTCTCTCTCTCTATATATATATATATATATATATATATATATATATATATATATATATATATATATATATATATATATATATATATATATATAGAGAGAGAGAGAGAGAGAGAGAGAGAGAAATGCTTGGTTGCGGTCCGTGCAGTCCGGGTCCGCAGCCGCCCGATACGGTCTGCGGTGCATCCGATGCACGCGACCGGTGCATCGGACGGCTGTGGACACGGACCGCATACCGCAACCAAGCAGCCCCCATTTATATATATATATATATATATATATATATATATATATATATATATATATTATATATATATATATATATATATATATATATATATATATATATATATATATATATATATAACGGAATGGTGGGTTTTAAAGGGGGAGGAGGGTTGGGTTTTAGACAGTTTTTTTTAGGGGGGGGGGGGGGGGGGGGGGGGGGGGGGGGGGGGGGGCGCTAACGGGATGTTGGACGGTGGGACTTGAAAAGTTTAACACAAAAACACTAAACCCTTGTTTGGTAATTTTTATCTGATCAAAACTGAATTGATAGGGTTAAAATGTAGTTTTTAAATTGTATGGGGGTTAAGTGTTTTTGAGCTAAATTTCAGGGGGGCAAACTATAGATGAAGGTAACTATAGGGGGGTTAAGTGTTTCATCTCTCTCTCTCTCTCTCTCTCTCTCTCTCTCTCTCTCTCTTCCCTCGTTTCTCTCACGGTGGGTAGTGGCTTCGACGAACCAACAGTGAGCAGCGACTTCAAACGACAAACAAACAGACGGTGGGCAGCGGCTTCAACGGACGGCCGGCTGGTCGTAGCTCCGATCCCGATCCGACCCTGGTTCTCCCACCATATAGGTGGCAGGCGTCAACAATCGATCATTACCAAATCCGTCCTTATTTTTTTACACTAAAACTCTCCAAAAGATTATAATTTTTTTTTACAATCAGATCATTTCCGTATTTATTTCTTCATGCACTTAATGCATCCCTCCATTTCAATTCCATTCAATCTTAGCCGTTCTCCTCTCCCTAGATGAATCTTATTCACCCTA
Source organism: Chamaelirium japonicum (assembly GCA_947650365.1). Classification (NCBI taxonomy): domain Eukaryota; kingdom Viridiplantae; phylum Streptophyta; class Magnoliopsida; order Liliales; family Melanthiaceae; genus Chamaelirium; species Chamaelirium japonicum. The sequence continues at coordinate 62,443,028 of OX393556.1, forward strand.
ACATCAATTTATCTTATCCCCTCTTTTCTATCCCCCTCCCAAAGACAGATCCTGACCTTTCTTTGTACCCTCCATAAAACCTTCCGTTGTATTATATATGGGCAGGGATATTCTTACTAATGGAATCTTACTAATGAAAGTTACAAATCGTCTTTTACCTAACCTAGAGGTTTCATAATGTGATGAAACTTGGTGGGGATACTCTCTATGGCAAGTTGATCATCCTCACCAAAAACCATCAAATTCTATAACTTCTAGGGGCATCAAATGTTAGAAGCTTTATCGATCGTTCATTTTAACCATTAATTTGAATTTTATCTTTGATGCCTCTAGAAGTTATAGAATTTGATGATTTTTGGTGAGAATGATCACCTTGCCATAGAGAGCATCCCCATCAAGTTTCATCAAATTCTAAAATCTCTAGATAGGTAAAAGGCGATTTGTAACTTTCATTAGTAAGATTCCATTAGTAAGAGTATCTCTCCCCATATATATATATGTCCTAACATGTTATATACTAGTGCATGCCCGTGCCTGTCGGCACTGCAGCGGGCCGCCTTCGGCGGCGACACATCTGTCGTTACTGCAGCGGGCCGCCTTCGGTGGCAACACACCTGAACGCCTTCGGCAACAAAACACTTTCGATGACAACACCGACATTCATAGGGACACTCATTTTCCTCGCCTGTGCCAATTGGCACGAAGCGGGAGCCTTCGGCGCGACCAACTCCCCCTCCCCCTATAATTGATCAATGCTCTCTATTCGAACGGATTCCTCGAGATCAGCCCAATCGTTTGGGGCGGCTGAAATTTCAACAGGCGGATTTATAGCTGTTGATATGAACAACGATCACGGGATGAGCGGTCCGGTTTAGTGCAGTTTAAATGGGCCAGGATTTTAGAGGTATAGTGTAGTTTAAATGGTTAGGGAGGGAGTCGGTTGATGGGGAAATAGAGATCGTGCGTTGATTTTTAACACGCGATCTAGTGTTATTTAGTTCATTTTTATCCAGTCAGCTTGTCCTAGTCAGCTTCCGTTTTGTCTAGTCAGCACAAAATCGACAGCTGTCCTAGTCAGCTTCCGTTTTGTCTAGTCAACACAAAACCGCCTTCGGTGGCAACACACCTGAACGCCTTCGACAACAAAACACTTTCGACAACACTGGCATTCATAGGGACACTCATTTTCCTCACCTGTGCCAAATGACACGAAGCGGGAGCCTTCAGCGCGACCAACTCCCCCTCCCCCTCTCCCTATAATTGATCAATGATAGCTGTCTCTATTCAAACGGATTCCTCGAGATCGGTCCAATGGTTTGGGGCGGCTGAAATTTCAGCAGGCGGATTTATAGTCGTTGATGCAAACAACGATCACGGGATGAACGGTCCGGTTTAGTGCAGTTTTAATGGGCCAGGATTGTAGGGGTTTAGTGTAATTTAAATGGTTAGGGAGGGAGTCGGTTGATGGGGAAATAGAGATCGTACGTTGATTTTTGAACGAATGGTTAGATATATTTAGTTCATTTTTATCCAGTCAGCTTGTCCTAGTCAGCTTCCGTTTTGTCAAGTCAGCACAAAACCGATGTGCCATGTTATATATATATATATATATATATATATATATATATATATAGAGAGAGAGAGAGAGAGAGAGAGAGAGAGAGAGAGAGAGGAATGTTACACAGTGAGCTATGAGCTGTCAAAGGAGAAAGTGAGCTACACTCCTCCATGAGGCATAGGTTTAAACACATTTTATTTTTTAATTCAAATAAAATGTTTCATTGGGTTTATTCTTATATTAGGTACGTCAGAGGCCCGGGTCTAACGCTAATAACCCTAAAAATTAAACTAAACACCTTCATGAGGCGAGTCGACAAAGCGAGCCACTGTATAAAGAAAGTGCAGTTATTTTCATAAGGTATCCCGTACCATAAGGTGGCGGAGCTAATCTTGCGGTTGCGGTTCTCATTAGCAAAGTCCAAAGTGGATCTATAAATAATTTAGTTTCGTTTCAACCTTTAACACATACTTTGACTTCAGGTGGCTTCTCGTTGGTCGGAGGAGCCACTTCCGATCCTCTGCTTCGGGTCGCACCGGTGCCGGTGGGGACCGCCGAGGGTTGGAGGTTGAAAATCGACCGCTCCATGTGGAGGAAGGAAGAAAAAAAAAAAATACTATTTGTCCCTAAGCATCTATCCCGAATGGTTAGCCAGAATGACGTGTCCGGATCACAATCGTCTGTTGCACCCATTCCTGATCGGTGAATCGCTCCTGGTCTTGATCGACAGGCGAAAGAGCCGTTCCGATTGGATGCCACGTCATTTGGGTTGAGCCTTCGGGACAAAGGCTTCGGGTTGAATAACGTCACTTTGGAAAGAATTATCAAATATAGGAGGCTTTTTGGTCATTATATTAAGCAATGAGACTATGCGAATCTTGATATTAATAATTGATGTCACATGAAAAGCAATCTCGTGATTAAGTCATTAAGAGCATCCGCAGCGGACTAGCTAAAATTTAGCTACTATACTATATTTTAATGGGGAATGCCGAGCAAAATGTGAATAGCTAGCCATCCAAAATTTCAACAGAATCATTCGTGGGGCCCAGTTACCAATCGGTATGCGAATAGACAGTAGTTAGTGGGATACCTATTGCGCCGTATGTTTAGCTAGCATGATAGCTAGTCCACTGCTGCGGTTTTTTAAGTATTTGTATTGCTAAAAAAGCCAAGCTAGCGGAGTATAGCCAATGTCAAAGGTTTTCCCCTGGCGAGTTTATGGGGACGGTTACATACAACCCAGTTTTTCTACAAAAGCTGATAGCAACATAAGGTAACCCTATAAGTTAATGTATTTTCTAGGTATAACTTGCAACTAAAGGCAACCTCCGACCCTATTAGAATCCCACACTGTCTTCATCTTCCCTTTCTTTCCTGCTTGTCGATACTCGGCTATCACACGTCTGACGTTGTCGATCCATCCAACCCACCACTGCTGCCTTCTCCAGTTCTCCTCCCTCCTTGTTCTTCCTCTCATTCTCCTTCTCCTTCCTCCTCCATTGTTACTCTTGTGCAATGATTGTTTCACTTTTTATGTAGGTTTAAAATTGTCACTTAAAAAATTTCGTTATTACATGTGCACAGCAGAAGGAGCTCGCGTTAGCCAAAGTCCGACCATAGGGGCTTAACGTTAAGTTCAAACTTTACATACCCATAACGTTAAACGAAAACCTTTTTAAGGAGCTAACGTTAATAACCCCTTTAAGATTTGGAACTAGGAATACAAAGACGATTCCAAAATAATTCCAAACACCGTCTTTGTCACTAGTGAAGAACAACAACAACAAGGCACAACCATTAAGCCTAATGCTGCCTAAGCATCCAAACAAGAATCCAAATCGTCTGCCCTCTTTCTTTGCCCCATTGTTTGCACCTCACAACATAGCCATCCATTGTACCCATACCCGATCAGTGGATCGAACTCAACCCCAATCGGCAGGCAAAGGGGCTATAGTGATCATGTATCAAGCTGGAGCCAATGCAATATTGTTAGGCCAATCATAGTCGTTCATTTACTTAAAGGTTGGGACTTAGTGCATGCAATCCACCTGTAGGGCATGAGTTCCCCAAACAAAACCTTTTGTTATTGGATAAAAAACCGGGATTAAAGAAACTCTCAGTGCCAGTCGTACTAAGATAATCCCGAGAATACCCTTAGTTGACACAATATACATTCTTCTTCAGAAGGAGTATACATTTGCATGTTATTATAGTGATTTCACTGTAGTTGCAATAGTAAAATTACTACAGAAATAATATTTATTCACCGTTTTGCATCACAACAGCACGATGACAAGCAATCCGAAAACGAATCATACTCCAACTGACTATGTGCGGCTGTGATGCAAACTCTTTTTTTTTTAGTTTCATGTTGGTTATAGGAAAAGTGTGATGTGGGTGTATAAGAATTGTCTTGACAGGACTAGTGTGGACAACAACACATGGGAGCAAGTGGCAATTTTTGACATCATCAGTTCTTTGGTCTGGGCTATTTTCTCACAACCTATTGTGCATTTGTGATTTTAGAAATTAAAAAAAAAATACTACCATAAAGAGGATAATACGGCTATTATGTGTTCCGATAGAGCCAGCACACGATGAGGTGGCATGCAGGGATTGACAAAGATAATATTCAAAAAAAAAAAACACCCACCACCTCAACTTAAACAACCGGGAAAAAATTTGACAACCGACTTCGACGACAGATAACTACGACCGACCAGTGGCAATGTGCCACATACGCTAAGTAGAGGTAATGAGGAGATTTGAAGTACCTCATTACTCATTACTAGGGGTGTGCAGGATCCAAACCAAACAGACCAATTTTGATCGGTTTCGACACACTCAATGGATAATGTTGGATTGGATTTTTTAAAAACCGATGTGATTGGATTGATTGACGGATTTATAAATTAAAAATCGATCTAAACCAAACATATATATATATATATATATATATATATATATATATATATATATATATATATATATATATATATATATATATATATATATATATATATATATATATAGGGGCATGCTATGCTGCGGCATGCGGTGTGTGCGGCATCGCATCGCAGCCGTGTGATGCACTGCTGCGTGCATCGCATGCACGCAGCACGTGCATCACACGGCTGCGGTGCGATACCGCACGCACCGCATGCCGCATTCAAGCATTTCTCTCTCTCTCTCTCTCTCTCTCTCTCTCTCTCTCTCTATATATATATATATATATATATATATATATATATAGAGAGAGAGAGAGAGAGAGAGAGAGAGAGGGGGGGGGGAATGTTACAGTGAGCTACGAGCTGCCGGTTTAGAAAGTGAGCTGCGGGTATTTCCCCCCCTAGAAGTTTTAGAATTTGATGAAATTTGGTGAGGGTGTTATCTAGGGTAAAATGATCATCCTCACCAATTTTCATCAAATTCCAAAACTTCTAGGGGGGGTCAAACGATCGAAGCAAAATCTGTCGTCCGCAGTTACTGTTTGACCCCCCTAGAAGTTTTAGAATTTAATGAAAATTGGTGAGGATTATCATCTTACTCTAGACCACCCTTACCAAATTTTATCAAATTCCAAAACTTCTAGGGGGGTCAAAATACATGTAGCTCATTTTCTCCTACCACAGCTCAATGTAACATCTCTCTCTCTCTCTCTCTCTCTCTCTCTCTCTCTCTCTCTCTCTCTCTCTCTCTCTCTCTCTCTCTATATATATATATATATATATATATATATATATATATATATATATATATATATAGTATTTTATTAAATATATCATATTTTCTCATATACCCTTGCTACCAACAACCTTTGAAATACTATAGGATGACTCACCATCAGTTAAAAAATATTATTTAGACCTAATGATTTGACAACAATAATAATTTTTTAAGTTGAAACTAGGTCTAATAGGGAAATATTTTCAGCACATCCTACGTACGCTACAACTATTGCCCAGAGCCTATCAGTACGCTCAAACTGCTGGGGGCCACTACCCCCATGTGCTGGGGCCTACTACCCCTTGTCTCTTGAATTGCAGTGGGCCCTGCGGTTGTAGTACACAGGGTGTGCTAAATTTTTTTCCATCTAATAGAATAAGGAAAAAAAAACCCAATAACCATATGAACCAAAGTCCAAATCGACCATCCAATCCAATCCAAACCGATTTTAATTGGATTGGATTCCAATCTTAGTTTGGTTTGGATCGGATTGAAAACCCTCAAAACCGACCAAGGTTGGATCGGTTTGCGTTTTGCCTAAATAGGTTGGCATCGAACCACGATGCACACCCGACTCATTACCCTTATCTGGCGTATGTGGTGCAATGCCACTACTCGGTCGTAGTGACAGGTCGAAATTTTTCTCACAACCACCACCACCAAAGAAGACTGCGGTTACTATGGGCCAATTATTTAAGAGACTTGCCCACTTCTAAATATTGAAATTGCCCACTTGCAAAAACTTGAATTTTTTTTTTATTTTTTTGTGGGATTTCATTGGGGGGACCACTGGATCTCGGAAGAGGCCATCATGACACAGCACACGGAAAGCCGCCGCACGAGGGGACATGGAAAAGGTTCCATGGCCCGCAACGAGTGCATGCCCACAAAGAGCTGTACCACTGCCAACTACTCTAAGCAGCGATGGTAACAATCGGAGCTACAACAGCTCAAATTACAGCAAACCAAACAGCCCCTCCGGATCAAACTTGACAGGAAGAAGAACTAAGATATGTAGGTTGGACTGAAATTGTTTGTGTTTTGCGAGAGCTTGGGACTAGGGGTGGCAATGGGTCGGGTTCGGGTCAGGTTGAGACATAGGTATAAGGGCAAAACACCCAACCTGAACCCGATCCGTTTAATAAACGGGTCAAAAACTTAAACCCAAACCCGACCCGTCTAATAAACGGGTTGATCCGACCCGACCCGTTTACTAAACGGGTCGGGTCGAGTCGGGTTGGCTCGGTTGGGTCAACAGAACCCATGTAAACCTGTCGGGTTGGGTCAAGACAAGTCGGATTGGGCTGGGTTTGATCGGGTTGGGTCGGGTTGGCTCGGGTCGGGTTGACACGACCCATTTGGTAAACGGGTCAAGTCGGGTCAATCAGGTTATAAGTACAAACCCGAACCCGACCCATTTAATAAACGGGTCAATCGGGTCGACCCGTTTATGACCCGAACCCGTTTAGACCAAACCCAAACCCGCTAACTTCGGGTCGGGTCAAGGATTGCCACCCCTACTTGGGACTAGGGGTGTCGACGGGTCGGGTCGGGTCGGGTTCGTGTCGTGTCTAGTTTCAGGTCGTGTCCAAAGCTCCTAGACCCCGACCCGACCCGTTTAACTAATCGTGTCTAGATCCTAAACCCGTACCCGACCCGCTAATAAACGGGTAGACCCGATAAGACCCGGTAAGACCCTTTCACCACACGGGTCTATTCAATTTACCCGATCCGACCCAATCCGACTCGACCCCACCTGACCCGATAGACCCGCTGGTACTATATATTACAGTATCGGATTGCGGGTAGACCCGACCCAACCCGACCCGACACGATCCGTTGAATTTTAAACGGGTCTTCCCGGGTCCACCTGTCCAGACCCTAAACCCGGACCTGACCCGTTTATTAAACGGGTCTATCGTGTCGACCCGTTTACGACCCGAACCCGTTTAGCCTTGACCCAGACCCGCTAACTTTGTGTCGGGTCGTGTCGGGTCTGATGTGTCGGGTTCGAAATTGCCGGCCTACTTGGGACCAAGGAAAACTTCATCAACCATTTATTTGTCAAGGGAGGGACAAAGAGGAAGCTTTCAGTAAGACTTTATGGAGCTGGATTGGTGGGATCAACAGATTCTTCGAGCTGAAAGGGTTACAGGTGTGGTTGATAGATGTCAAGATCAAAGCAAAAGGGTAAGGGTTCCGGCAGGAGATGCCCAGGCATCCATAACGCCGAGAATTTGTCGCTGCGACGACCGTTTGCGAAGGAGATATGGGTCATTTTCCTCAGGCAACCGTGGCTTCCCACCATCGATCATTGTTGTCCCTTTGGACGACCTGGAGGAAGAAGAGGGTAGGGTCCCATCGGGATTAGGCAAATGGTGGGATGTCGATCTCGCTCTTAATTGCCTCGTGTTGTTTGTTCATCTGGTTGGGGGCGGCGTTGCTATTGAAGTTGGGCCACAACATTAGGGTTTGGTTGTCTGTCGCTGTAGGCCGTCAACAGGATGTTCTTTGCGGGTTTTTTTACGCCTTTGCTTGAGTCACTGTTGTATTTTTTTTTTCCCTCTAATAAATATGGTTGGGGTCGTCCTTAACAAACCCCAAAAAGAGAGATACAAGAAGGGAGACTTAATTTAGTGTTAGGTTCCTGGCAAGAAATCGGTTTGGTGAAAAGGACATACAACAAGACGGTTTTACACCAGGTCCCTCCTGAAAGGATGAATTTACTTCAAGTCTCTTTGTTGACTTTTTCTCCATTTTAAATGACAAAACAGTCCCTAATACTAATCACGAATGTTACTCTTCGTTGTAGCGAAAAGTAACAATCTGCAAATGTTACTCTTTAGCTACTGTACTTTACAGATTGTTACTCTTTATTACATTGATTTCACTGTAGCGATATAGCGGCTGCTACAATGATTTCACTGTAGCGAAGAGAAACAATCTGTAAATGTTACTCTTCAGCTACAGTATTTTGCATAATGTTACTATTTGCTACAATGATTTCACTATAGCAGATGCAATGACTACTACAATTAATGATTTCACTATAGCAAAGAGTCAGAATCTGCAAAGTACTATAGTAAAGAGTAACATTTGAAGATTGCTATTTTTTGCTATAGTGAAATCATTATAACAGCTACAATAAAATATGATTTTTAAAAAATGTTATTCTTTATTATCGAGATGTTACTTTTTATGTGAATTTTTATAAAGCAGTATGTAGGGATAAAATTGACATTTTCCAAATAACAAGACCCCATGCTAAGTATCTCTTTACTCGTCTTTATCGCTAAATATAATCTGTTTGAAGGATGGAAGACCAATTTGCCCATAAAAGAATTGTGCAACCACCTAAGGACTGAATGGAAGATCAGATCCATGTGAATGGCTCAAGTACAATTAAAGCCCAAATTAGGCATTAAATAATATTGGGACAAAGGCTAATCAAGTAAGAAGCTTATCTTTCTTTCCTTTTTGGTCTGAGGACTCACATAGGAGGTTTGGCCAAAACTGATTTTTTTTGGCATAAAACTGGTTTTGAGTAGGGGTGGCAATGGGTCAGGTCGGGTTGGGTCGGGTTCGGGTCGGTTTGAGACATAGGTATAAGGGCAAAACACCCAATCCCAACCCGACCAGTTTAATAAACAGATCAAAAACTTAAACCCAAACCCGACCCGCCTAATAAACGGGTTGACCCGATCCGACCCGTTTAACCTGTTTACTAAATTATTGGTGAAGACCAACTGGTCGGTTTAGAAGGTTTGGCCAAAACTGATTTTTTTGGCATATAAAACTGGTTTTGAGCCCAAGATGATTTTAGGGAAAATTAGAAAAACCACCTTGAACTATGCACCGTATTTTGTATTACTCCCTTTTTTTTTTTGAACATTTGATCCCTGAACTTCGCTTCATCTGCATTTAACCCCCTCCAACTTTTTATCCGAAAAATCTCCTTATTAATTTCCAATAAAACTCAAAATTGCTTTAGAATATTTGACTTATGCTTACTAGGACAAGGATATTTTCGGTATATAAGTTGACGGGGGGTTAAATGTAGACGGAGCATAATTCAGGGATCAAGTTATCCAAAAAACGGAAGTTGAGGGACAAATATGAAATGAGGTGTATTGGTGAGGGAAGGTTTTTATATTTTGCCCTTACATTTTATTGTAAAGCACTCAAATGTTGATAATTCCCGAACCGATTATGGATAAGCTAAATGTTAGGAAATCATAATCTCGAACACGACTCACAATCGGAGAAAACACTTGATTATTAAATGGCAAGGTAAGAAAATACAAATGCCGACGTATAATCAGTGATGGCTGACAATCAAGAGACAACCAGAAAAAAAAAAAAAAAAAAAGAGATGCAATTCCGCCTGACGATTTTCCTCAGCCCGATTGACTTGGCCGTGTACGAGTGGTGGTGTTAGAGAACAAAGCCATGTGCACAAGAAATCAACAGCCACTCGTACACTAACACCACCACTCGTAAATGGCTCCGTCAATCTGGGTGAGCTGAATCGGGAAAACCTTCGAGTTGAATAGCATTTCTCAAAAAAAAAAAACACTTGATTCAAACATCAATTCTTATACATGAATTTCCGAATTAAGATTTATAGGAAGACGCAACCCAATCCCCATATGCAGATTTAGGTGTGGCGTGGTCTGTGACGACCAAGATCTAATAGCTAAGACTCCTGAGGTCGTGATGCCAAGATGAATAAGATGAGGTAAGGTGTCCAAAGTCACCGAGTTAGTCCCATATCACCTGAAGAGAAGGAGATCATGAGCTACTTATATAATTTCTCCTCCCAAACATAGATAACGTATTTTAAAATCATGTGTCACTATGAATTTCGTAAGAACTACGTAGTTAAGTGTGCTCGGGCGAGAGTGGTACTAGGATGGGTGACATTCTGGGATGTTCTCGTGTGGGCACGGGCACGGGCAAAGCGGACAATATCTTGTGTATTTAGGATAATGCTACATGATCTGTCTTCGCCAGAGAGTGACTTTCAGTTTTCCTTTTTTTTAGGGTTGTCGGTTGATGCTTGTTGCGTCTTGCATCTTGGTGGTGCACCGGTGGCACTTTCCTTGCTTGTTGCAGTTTGTAATGCTTCGCCGGTATGATCGACCGTCTAGACCGAACCACTAGCAACACTGATCATACTGTTTAGAACCTTTCTTATCAAGATTCATCAACTTATTCTATGAAATATATTAGAAAGATTAGCCACTAATCCTATGTTTTCAATGAATAATGGATGGGAACATTAATAAAGCAGTGAGAGTCGACATCACTTTGCATTCTATTTTCCAAAATATATTATAGTCCATCTGTTCCACCACCCAACTCTACCTTAGCACACATGTACACACACACAAAATAATTACAATTCAGGTTACATAGAGAGAAGATAGTGAGCATCCTGCAAGCGAGGGTTGGTAGGGTTTGATTGAGTGAATAGAGAAGTTGTGCTCTAAATTCCACTACATTCAATCAATAAGATCAAACTGCTCAATACAAGCTGGAAGGATCTCACCTCAACCAAGTATTTACAAGAATACCCAATCAACTAACAAGAGCTTTCTCCTCCTCGATTAGGAAGTAACCCCTAGTTAATCTCTATCCACCAAGTCTCTAACAATTCGGTAAAGAGATTAGGGTTATGGTAAATATATGATTGAGCCTTTATAAAGGGACCCCTAAAAAAGGATAAGACAAACAACCCGGATATAAAAATCTTATCATCGTCATGCGTATGACTTGCTCATCGTGCACACGACCTGAAGAAAGTCGTACCCAGAACGTTGTGGGTACCGACCCTGTAGATCACGCACGACGCCAGTAGACCTAGGTCGTGTGCACAATATGCAAGTCGTGAGCGTGACAATTCCAGGTTTAACCCAGATCGTGTGAACGATCCAAATCATGTGCACGACTGCTTTAGTAATTCCTGCTCTGCTCCTTATGGTCTATTGGTCCTGTTAGGATCCACCTCGGGCTCGCTTGGGCTCACTGCTGCTCTTTGAATTTGGTCTCCACCTCTCTAACAGACTTCTGGTGGCAGCAGTTGCTAATCAATCAGCAGCAGAATTGCCCTCATGCTAGATGTGAGATATCCGAACAATTTTGAATTTAGAGAGAAGACAGTGAGCATCCTGCAAGTGAGGGTTGGCAGGGGTTGTTGATTGAGCGAGTAAAGAGATGACCGAAGCTGATTCTCTTTCAACCCACAATTGTGAGTGAAACGTAAAGCTGTCTTAATTCCTTCTCCTTTATCGCTATAAAGATGGCTCTAGATGTTCGCCAAGGCATCTTCTATAAGAATTATTTTTGATGAGCATAACATCACTTGAAAATGAAAGAATTGGATTTCAAGAGATTCTCATGTTGGAGAGGTTCTCTGTTCAACTCTTGGTATCAACACCATGGAACAAACTTTTCCTCAAGGCAGTCGTTCTTTGTTTGTGTGTGCGTATCATGGCCATTGATGTCATATTCACGGGATTATGAAAATTAATAGATTGCACTTGCTGCCTTTCCGTTTCGATCTTCGGACCTCTTTGAACCCCTGCTCTAGTGCCCCGTCCTCTAACCGCCCGATCGGTCAAGTAAAAAAAAAAGAGAGAAGAGATTCACATTTGAATGATCTTTGGTATAATTAAAGGCTTATCACAAAGTTCGATGGAACTCTTGCCTTTCGAATTTGGGGTATAAAGGGTCATCACGACAAATTAATTCTTTAGGTGAGGATTAAAAAGTGAATCTCATCATTGAACCGTTGCTCCACTGCTTTTTTTTTTTTTTTTTTTTTGAGATATTGCTTTGCTCCACTGCTAAGCATCTTTGTTAATAATTTTGCCTTTTCTTTTCTTGAGAAAAATATTTTTTACCCCGTAACCTTTATGGAGTCTTCCATATAAAATGATGTGTTGCGATCACAACCATATGTTTCACCCAGCTCCGGTCGATGAATCACACGTAGCCCGGTGCAAAGGGATGTATGGGTGGATGCCATGTCCTATGTGAAAGAATTAGTAAAAGCTATTTATATGAATAATATTGCACTTTTTTAAAAAAATGTGTTCAATGTTTTGACTATTGACTTGAGTCGCTTGACTGTGTTCTAAAACTTTGAGATTCAACGTTGTTCTTCTGGTAAGGTTTTTTTTTTAGAGCCCTTCCAAGAGGAGGGAGGGTTAGGCAGCTCCCAACCAGTTATATCAAGGGATAAAAATTAGGTTACAATATGATTACAGAGTTTACGAGCTTTCTCACTAAATGAATCGACCCAGGAAATGATCCACATCTTGAAGATAGAAACGGCCCACGGAATCGACCGAAGGAATGATCCCATGGAATGGTCCTCATCCATCCTTCCTCCTCCTCCCTCTTCTTTATCTTCCTTGCTGAAACCCTAACCCACCCAATTGAGACATGTAGTTCAGTGTGGCTACCGAACATCATGTATATGCATCAACCGACATTATGATGATGGGTAACCACCAAACAATTTCACAACATATCATGACTGCTCGTTGACATTGACATCACAATGTCGGTCAATAGTCGATTTTTCTATTCAAATCAGACTCCAGAATCAATTCCGTGCCCAAGAGAAGTAATCCTACCAACGAATTCTTGGCATGGTTGTACTTCTCCCCTCCCAAGTTTGAGAGGTTTTTTGTTTGACTCCCGGTATGGACACCGTGGAGCAAACTTTCCCTCAAGACCGTTGTGCCTTTTTGCACGTGTGAACCTTGATCGTTGATGTCATGTGTGTACACTGGATTCTAGAATTATCCAATAGCAGTTGCTATCTCCCTCGTTTCGAAGTTCAGACCTCTTTGAACCCCTGCACCAGCGTCCTATCCTTTGACTGTCTAGCCGATCCAGTAAAAAAAAGGAAAGAGAAGTGATCCCAAACCTTACATTGAAAACAAGAAGTTCCGCCAAAGTAAAAAAAAAAAAAGGATTTTCTTTTCCAAGGCCTATGTATCAACTTTCCTCATAATCTACAATCAAGATAAAGACAAAATAATTATAACTTTGTTTATCAAACTCGAAAACCGTAGTCTAAAAATTGGTAAAGTACTATTCAACCAGACAAAAAACTTTACAGACTTTTTACAGACCCGCTCACAGTCGATCGTTGCACCCAACCCGACCCGTGAACTATACTCGGTCCCGACAGGCAGGCAATGGACAACAGTGGAGGGGTATGTAAAAAGTATATAAACCTTTTGTCTGGTTGAATATCATTGCTCTAAAATCTAAAAGTTTGGATCTCCTCAAGCTGGTCGTCTCAGCGCGCATCGCTGTCGCATATAGTCGGCTATAGTAGATTCACTTTCGAGTCGTCTATCATCATGTGGCTGTGATGCATGCCGGGCCCACCAACCGCCGAGGAGATAAGAACTCAAAACCTAATATTTTTAGTGGACACATAACTGCAACTATCCCTTGTCGCGTTAGAACATCCGTCATTCTTCAACTGTTCAACTTGGACCATTTACATGCAACCAACTACCTTAATGCGGTCCCCACAACCCAAGTAGCCATAAGGGGACCGTTGAAAAGGACGTTGAAAAGGACTTTTTTTAAGGGTAAATTAGGCTAAAACCCCTCTAATCATACTGACTTTAGCTAAAACCCGTATGTAATATGAACATTAGCTAAAACCCAAAATTTTAACACCGTTAAGAATGACATTATTCTAGCTGTATAGAACGACAGCACAGACCGCTCAACAAATTTGTTTTTATTAAAATTGCACTAGAATAGAAACTGCTGACGTGTCTCAATAAAATCACCGGAATACCCCAATTCTATTACTTAAAATTTTCAAAACATGCAGGTCCTCGATGGATTCTAGGACCCCAAGTACGTCGGCACCGACTGCCTCTTCCGCCGCTACGCTCTCTATGGCTTCACCTCACCCCGCACTAACGAGTACCTCAGACTCTTAGGCCAGCACAAGTACTGCGCGACGCCACTTGGAAAGCCGGGTTCACCGGGCGGCGACGCCGTCGAGGTGCAGCCCCTCATGGCGTCGCACCCAGACCTCCACCTGTCGAGCAAGTTCGGGAACTCTACCATACTGACAGAGTCCATACCCGTCGCGGAGTTCCAGGGACGCCTGCTCATCGACCACCCATCAGTGAAGAACGATCGGCCGCTTGGTGCGCTGCTTATACCCCGGCCGCCGCTCGACGCGCCCATCTTCTTCATCGATGGGTGTTTTTCGAGAGAAGCGGCTGGGGTACGACCACAACAAGAAGGCGGGGGCTATGAATGCTCTAGCTTGTGCATCCGTCGTCCTCTCTAACAATCCCTTCATCCTCAACTTTGATTGCGACCACTATATTTACAACTCGATGGCTATCTGGGAGGGCATGTGCTTCATGATGGACCACGACGGCGATCGCATCTACTACCTCCAGTTCCCCAAACGTTTCGAGTAAATCGATCACTCCGATCGCTACGCCAACCACAACACCGTGTTCCTCAATGGCAACATGCGCACCCTTGATAGACTCTAGGGCCACATGCACATCTGCATCGACTGTCTCATCCGTCGCTACGCCCTCTATGGCTTCACCCCACCCCGCACTAACGAGTACCTCGAGCTCTTAGGCCAGCACAAGCACCACGCGGTGCGATCCGAAAAGCCGGGGTCACCGGGCTGCGATGCCGCCGAGGTGCAGCCCCTCGTGGCGGCATACCCGGACCTCCACCTGCTAAGCAAGTTTGGAGACTTCACCAGCTGACAGACTCCATACCTGTCGTGGAGTTCCAGGGGTACCTGCTCGCCGACCACCCATCGGTGAAGAACGACCGGCCACCAGCGTGATTCTTTTTTTCATGGCATAGGTGTACGTATTTGTGTAAATTTTTATATTGCCTATTGTTATTCACTATACGTTTTAAAAAGCAAATTACAGGACGAAGCATTACTTATCCTCATATAGTTTAGAGTATTAATTGAATACAGTCAGAATATCAATTAGATTGTATAGTAATAATTAGATTTTTTTGGTACATATTACTTCTGAATTGTTACAAAAAATAAAAAATATGAGAAATAACAAATCAAACATGATTGAGTGAAAATCACTCTAAATAACAAGTATTACTTGTCTACATATAATTTAGAGTATCAATTGAGCATAGTTGCAGTATCAATTGGGCTGCAAGTGTAATAATTTGGTTATTTTAATATAGATTGCTTCTAAATTTTGTCTTTATAAATTTAGACATGCATTAGTGAAAAATCACTAAAATATAAAGAAAAATATTATACTATAGAGCATTGTATGCTTACCATAATTATAGAGTATCAATTTAAAAAAGTAGAATACTAATTATAATCATTAGGGATTATCTTTTTAATAGTATATTTATATTTGTGTGAATTTTTATATTATCTATTATCATTATCTATATATTTTAAAAATCAAATTGAACTACATAAAGTATTATTTATGTTTATATAGTTCAGAGTATCAATTAAACACAATTAGAGTATCAATTGAGTTGCAATATTAACAATTATATTTTTTTTGTTCAGATTGCTTCTGATTTGCCACCAAAAAAATAAAATTATAAGAAATAATAAACCAGACATACTAAGTGAAAATTACTCAAAATAACAAGTATTATTTTTGTTCATATAGTTTAGAGTATCAATTGAACATAATTAGAGTATCAATTAGATTGCAATAGTAAAAATTATATTTTTTTAAGTGCAGATTGCTTCTGAATTTTTGTCTTTATGTAATATATTCATGAATGTGTAAAAAATTACTTAAATATGATATTTTGGTCAAAATCCGACATGAACAACCTGTCCGAGCTGGGATTGAATTTTGTACATATATCGTTATCCACACTCATATCATAACCTTTTAGTTGGGGCTAAGTATGATTCCTCATTCGAAGCTTGGTGCAATAGATAGTTAGGATTTAAATTTATACAAAAATTTTATACAAAATTATATTTGAATAGCTTTTTTTATGTGGAAAAGAGAGTTTATCTTAATTTTAGTTTTGATCGGATCGGATGAAGTCATAGAGGATTTGATGAAGATTTGAATGCAACTGAAATCATCGGATTTTGTCATGAATTAAAGAAGTTATGGTATTTTGAACATAATAAGAAAGTTAGGATTTTTTTTTTCTTCAATTTAGTGACATGATCTGTAAATTAAATAATTTTATAGGAATATTTTGGTCAGTTGTAGGCTTTCATAATTTTGATTGTTTGGCCAGCTGTACCATTCGGTTTGACTCAAAAGAGAATTTTTGACCAGCTGTAATATTCTATTTGACCTATAAGAGGGTTTTTGGTCAGCTGTAGATAGTTGTAGCATTCTGTTTGATAGCATAACAGTGTGAATCTTAGCTCAAATTGAATATGTGCGGAGGGGTTGGAGATCAATTGAAACTATTATCGGGACTGTTGCTTAAAAGCATCTTCTATAAAGGGCTTATCACCAACTTTCCTTTAAAAAAAAGAAGTTGGATTCTCCACGATGGCAAGGTTGTTAGGCTCTCACAATATGGTGCATGGGTATATCGAAGTTTGCCAAGGTATGAAACCACTGTGGTTAATGGTTGGTAGGGGCGCAACTCGAGTCGGATTGGTTCAAGTTTGAGCTAATCTGGAACCGATCCAAACCAGTTTGGTTCTTTAAAACCCGACCAATTTAGTTATCGGGTCGGTAGTTGGTCTAAAAATTAATAATTATTGATTATTTACTAGCAAGCCAGAGGTCCACATTAGGTTTTAGACTTGAACCATATGTTAGGCTCTCTTGGTGGTTGGTTCATCGTTAGCAAACTATAAATGGTTACTAGTGTGCTAGGGTGATGTAGCGTCTAAGTCTAACATGTGATGTTGACAATGTGCCACCGGTATTAGTCCCATATCGGTAGTGAGACTAATGTCGTTGTGCACTCTTATCGACAATGGGATTATACCTCTTATATAGCCATTGTGCACTCTTCCCTAAGATGTTAGCCTTTTGTAATAATAAGGGATTGTCAACATGGTATTAGAGTCAGGCTCCGTTTCGAAAACTCCGCCTGATTGTGCATTGACACGTTTGACACTTGTGAGCATGTGCCACGCGTGATGGGGGATGTTGACAGTATGCGCCACCGGCATTAGTTCCACATCGGTAATTGGAGCGGGATTATACCCCTCAATTATATACCCAATGTGTGTTCTTCCTTCTAAAAGGTTAGTCTTTTGGAATAATAAGGGATTGCCAACACATGACATGTATATGCGGACTTATAGTATATATGTACTAATATATATATATATATATATATAGAGAGAGAGAGAGAGAGAAATGCTATAATGCGGCATGCGGTAAGTGCGGCACCTACCGCATGCCGTCTGATGCACCGCTGCGTGCATGAGATGCACGCAGCGCGCGCATCAGACGACTACGGTGCTGTGCCGCACGTACCGCATGCCGCAGCATAGCATGCCCCTATATATATATATATATATATATATATATATATATATATATATATATATATATATATATATATATATATATATATATATATATATATATATATATATAGAGAGAGAGAGAGAGAGAGAGAGAGAGAGGGTCGATCCAGTGAGAAACTCCTTATTTGCGAAACCTTGTGCGAAACCCCCCTAGAGGTTTCAGAATTTGATGAAACTTGGTAGGCATACTACCTATGCCATGTTGATCATCCTCACAAATTTTCATCAAATTCTAAAACTTCTAGGGGCATCAAATTTGATAATCAAGTTAACGGTTTTTATGAACGGTCGGTAAATTTTCTAACATTTGATGCCCCTAGAGGTTTTAGATTTTGATGAAAATTTGTGACGATGATCAACATGGCATAGGCAGTATGCCTACAGAGTTTCATCAAATTCTGAAACCTCTAGGGGGGTTTCACACAAGGTTTCGCAAATAAGGAGTTTCTCACTGGATCGGCCCTCATATAAATATATATATATATATATATATATATATATATATATATATATATATATATATATATATATATATATATATATATATATATATATATATATATATATATATATATATATATTATATAGGGTCGGGATCCAAAAACACACTACTTTGCCACAGAGTTAGACACGCACAATCCAAAACCCTAGATAGAGGTTTCAGAATTTGTTAATTTTTTGTGAGGATGATCAAATTTTCTTAGATAGCACATCCATAAAAAATCAGCACATTCTAAACCATTTAGGTGCATCAAATCTAAAGAGCTTTATCGACCGTTCATTTTAACCGCTAAATTGAACGGAATATTTGATTAGCCTATAGGTTTTAGAATGCGCTGATTTTCAGCCGATGTGCTATCTAATGCAAGGTTATCATCCTCACAAAAAATCAACAAATTATGAAACCTCTATCTAGGGTTTTGGAGATGCGTGTCTAACTCTGTGGCAATGTAGCGTGTTACTGGATCCTGACCCATATATATATAGTAATGCCCGTGCCTGTCGGCACGCAAAAGATTTCGAGGGCAGGGGAAATATTTCGAGAAAAGTGACAATATTTAAAAGGTAGCTAAAATACTTTGAGGGAGGTAACAATATTTTGAGGGTGGAAACAAAATATTTCTAGTGCGGCAACATTATTTCGAGAGGTGCCAATATTTCCAGGGCGTTAGCAATATTTCGAATCACATAAAAGACTTTGAGGGCATTGCAAAATATTTCGAGAGCAGTGACAATATTTTGACGGCGGTGACAATATTTAATCGCTAATGATGTAAAATTTAATTAAAATTTACTTACTTTTAGTGATGTAAAATTACTTTATCATGGAATCACCTATTACTCGAGTATGATATGCATAATATCCAATCACAAACTGATTGTGGGTCATAACAACTCCATTTTTTTCCCATTGTATCTCACATTTAGTTGCCATAAATGAACTAACATGTTCTTCGATGGATTTTATTCCTTGGTGTTGTTGACAAACAAATGTAATTGTTATCTTTTAGGCTCTGATTAAGATGAGAGTCAAAACTCAAAATCAAATAGCAAACACATAAATTATTTTTTGTACAATAGCTAGCAAATAAAGAATCACTCAAGTACACATGCAGCATGTTTGATATAGTGAAAAAGAAACAAAATTTTTTGATACAATAACAAACAAACAACCTTAGCGAAAGTGAGTTGATCAAAAAGCTGTAACATAGTTCCTCTCAATATAAAAGATCATGGAAGTCTATGATAAACCCACATATCTCAAAAAACTCACTATAGAAAAAAGCCTCGTTCTATGAAGGGGGTGGAGAGAATATTGACGTCACCAATGTGCTGGTTTATATGTGCAAGTAATTCCCCTCTTCTTGTGCTTTGCATGGTAAGGTCATCATCTTTGAAGAAATAGAATTGCCCTGGATCACATACGATAATCTTCCGATCAACAACATTAGAAGAAAATATTCCAAATCATAGAATAAAATGTCTTGGGATTGTATTAATTTCACTGGTCAGGGCTGACCCAATTTTGAAACGGATTTGCATTTTTGAATTTGTTCCAATACCCGACCAACCCGACCAACATGGGCATCAGATTTTGAAATCCGATTTGAAATAAGATAAAGACAGTTGAGAGAAAAAAAATCCAAAGAAGTGTGTATATGCTGATGATCAGACTCGATGAAAAAAACTGATTTTTGTCAATTTAAAAATCCGATTCAAAATTCAGTTTGCAAAATCGGACAAAAATCCGAAGAAGTGTGCATATGCTGATGATCAGACTCAACATGGGCATCAGAAGTTTGCAAAAATTTGATACAATACTCGACTAACCTGGGTATTTTTAAATTTGATCCAATACCCGACCAACCCGACCAACATGAGCATCAGATTTTGAAATCTGATTTGAAATAAGATAGACTGTTGAGAGAACAAATATCCAAATTTTTAAACACATTTGTATTTTTAAATTTGATCCAATACCCGACCAACCCGACCAACATGGGCATCAGATTTTGAAATCCGATTTGAAATAAGATAAAGACTGTTGAGAGAAAAAAAAATCCGAAGAAGTGTGTATATGCTGATGATCAGACTCGATGAAAAAAAAAACTGACTTTTGTCAATTTAAAAATCCGATTCAAAATTAAGTTTGCAAAATCAAACAAAAATCCGAAGAAGTGTGCATATGCTGATGATCGAACTCAACATGGGATCCAATACCTGACCAACCCGACCAACATGGGCATCAGATTTTGAAATCCGATTTCATATAAGATAAAGATTGTTGAGAGAACAAAAATCCGAAGAAGTGTGCATATGCTGATGATCAGACTCAATGAATTTTTTGAAATATGTTTTTTGCCAATTTAAAATTTTGATTCAAAATTCAGTTTGCAAAATCACAGAGAGAGGGAGAACCTTCCGGCGAGATCGAAGCTACCTGCGACAATACAAACCACAACCCACATGCAACAACGCAAATCACAACCCAAACCATTACTTTCACCATAGGAGAAATCCGGCGAGATCGAAGCCTTCAGTATCACCTCACCTCCGACGGTGATGGTGAGGATGGCAACTAAGACGGTATCCTTCTGCAGCTTGAAAGGCGTGGCCACGACACCAGCCTTGTAGATCAGCTCCGTCCAGGCCCCGAGGAAGAAGGCGAGGAGGGCGGTCGAGGCTGTGATCTCTTCGGGGGAGAGGAGCTCGGTGGTACCGCAGGGCTCGTTGGTCAGATCCGACGAGATCTGAGATCAGATCTCGAGGTCTGGGCTTGAGGTCGGATCTTAGGAGGGTGCGACTGCTGTTCTGAGATGAAGCTGCCGGAGATGAGATCAGATCGGAGACGGATCTGAGATCAAATCAGATCAAGGCCAGGTCTGGACCTGAGAGCTCGATGGAGATATGCTACGGATCTCGCTGGGGTTTGTATGGATTCTCCCTCCCGATCTGAGGTTGTGCTCGACTTTCGATCTCTCTCCCTCTGCCTTCTCCCTCTTGATCGGCGGTCGATCGCCACCACTCTGACGTCCACAGGGCTGGGCCAAGGCGGATCCGTGCGCAGGGACTCCGACGAGGAGGATTGGGTTGGGCCGAAAGATCGGTGCCTTGAGAGGGGGCGATCGCACTAAGTTTCCATTTGGGGACAGAGGAGCGTGCACGAGAGAGAGTGTATCTCGGGGAAAATTTTTAGCACATGATGTCTCTCTCTTGATCGATTTGTGAATCGAACGGCTGACAGTGGTTTAAAATTATGCCTTATGTGTGTGAAACGGACGGCAACGGCTGATGATCTCTCACTTGATTTTTTTTGCTACTGCTTATGATGCATATCGAATTAAAGGTGGAAGGGGACCACATATAGGTGTCAGCCACAGAAAAATAACCCTTGGCAAGAAAACGCATGAACAATCGGATCAATACCGAACATATCCCTATTTTTTTTACACGAAAGCCCTCCTAATGATTGTTAAATTTTTTTTTTTTTACAATCAAACCCTTCAGTAATTTATTACTTCCTCCACTTAATTTCATCCCCACATTTTAACTCGATTCAATCTTAGTCGTTCCCCTCTTCCTTGATGAATCTGACTCCCCCTAACACCAATTTATCTCATCCCCTTATTATATCCCCCTCTCAAAGACAGATCCTGACCGTTGTTTGTACCCCCCACAAAACCGTAGCTTATTTTATATATTTATATATATATATATATATATATATATATATATATATATATATATATATATATATATATATATATATATATACATACATATATATACATATACATATATATATATATATACATATACATATATATATAGAGAGAGAGCGAGAGAGAGAGAATACGGGGTATGAGCTGACAGCCTATTTTGTCATTTGGGCTGTCAGCTAATAGCCACCCGATTAAAATCACCGACCGTCCGATCCATTTTGCACTCAGTCCCCTCCTGCACTTCAGGCCCATCCCGTTCTCCTCTTTCTCTCTCTCCCCATCCCTACACCTCAGCCCTCTCCGGCGAACTCGACCCACGCCGGCAGCGCCCGACCCCCTCCAGCACCCCCACCTCTGTTTCCTTCTCCGGATCCGACTCCGGCCCTCCGGCGCCGGTCGATCCATCCCTGCACTCAGCCCCCTCCTGCACTTCAGGCCCATCCCCGTTCTCCTCTCTCTCTCTCTCTCTCCCCATCCCTGCACCTCAGCCCCCTCCGACGAACCCGACCCACGTCGGCAGCGCCCGACCCCCTCCGGCACCCCCACCTTCGTCTCCTTCTCCGGATCCGACTCCGGCCCTCCGGCACCGGTCGATCCATCCCTGCACTCAGCCCCATCCCTGCACCTCAGCCCCCTCCAGCGAACCCGACCCCTCCGGCAGCGTCCGATCCCCTTCGGCACCCCCACCTCCGTCTCCTGCTCCGGCTCCGACTCCGGCCCTCCGGTGCCCCCCTCCAGCGCCGGCCGATCGCACCAATCCTGACCGCACCGGCACCTCCCTCCAGCGTCGGCCGATCACCCCAACCCGGACCGGAGTCAGCTCCCTCCAGCGCCGGCCGCAGTCCCCCCCTCCAGCGCCGGCCGATCGCATCAATCCCGACCGCACCTCCACCTCCGGTGATGGGTGCGACGGGTTGGCTGTCGGAGGCGGGGTGTAGCCGGCGGCGGTCGGGGGTCGCCGGAGGGGGGACGCGGACCTACCAGAGGAGGTCGGGTTCGCCGGAGGGGGCTGAGGTGCAGGCATGGGGAGAGAGAGAGAGAGAGAGAGAGAGAGAGAGAGGAGAACGGGGATGGGGCTGAAGTGCAGGAGGGGGCTGAGTGCAAAATGGATCGGACGGTCGGTGATTTTAATCGGGTGGCTATTAGCTGACAGCCCAAATGACAAAATAGGCTGTCAGCTCATACCCCGTATTCTCTCTCTCTCTCTCTCTCTCTCTCTCTATATATATATATATATATATATATATATATATATATATATATATATATATATATATATATATATATATATGAGTCGATTCTTGGATTGGTTCGGTTTGCCCGAACCCTAATATGAAACCGACCTATATTTAGTTTGATCCACAAAACTTAGACCGGATCAACCCGTTTGGTCAAATTACCTGAACCGACCCGACCCGACCCATTAGGATTTGTTGGGGTGGTTGTTGGTTTTACCCATCCCAAGTTGCACCCCTAATGTTTGGTGGGTGGAGGAGTTAGGTGCGGCTGAGTCAACCCTATCATGGGAATTATTGGACTCCTTTCCCTGGCCCTCTAGTACAACGATTTCTCATTTCATTGGAGCATGCCACCTCTATCCGGGTCACAGTTGTTTCTTCCTCTCCCCTTTGTCTTTTTTTTTTTTGAGAAATTCCTCTCAGTGAATGAGGGGGGGTTGGCCTAGATCCCTACCAGTAAACTTAAAAAAATAAAATATGTATAGGGTATGAGAGTGGAGGGGAGGAACAGAGGCTACAATCAAGAACACAATCTCAAAAGAACAGTCTTAATCTGCGGGGTTTGATTTGAAGCCCAGAGATGGATCATTGACTTGATATCAGTGATGGATCGCTTCGAATTCGCGATCTACTATGGAAAATCCTCTTGTTCCGCTCCAGCCACAGACCACAGTAGATAGCAGTCGCCAAGATATCCCATCCCCCTCTAAGGGCCGAGTCCACCCGCCTTCATCGCCAAGAACCCCAAAGGGACGTCAGCGAGGTCGGATCAAACCTGATTCGAAGCTTCGATCGGAAGAGAGCCCAGACCGTCCGAGAGTAAGGACACCGAATTAACAGGTGATCCGACGTCTCATCCACCTGACTACAAAGGGGACAAAAGGAACCTAAAATCGCTGAGTGGTTCCGTCTGAGAAGATTTATTTTGGTCAGGATCTTATCCTCAGTGGCTAGCCTCATGAAGATCTTAACCTTCAAGGGGTACTTAGTGCACCATATCTTCTTCGCCAGCGGGCAAATTACCCCCCCAAAGTTAATGGATTTGTAAAAAAAAAGGCAATCGAGAAAACACCATTAGTCGTCCAGTGCCACCCCACCACATCGGCGTCGTTGGTGAGAGATATCGGTTGTAGACGGTCCAACAACTCGCCAAGTTGCGGTATGAGTTTTGTCGGGAAGGGGCCACCAAATCTCGGTCGCCAGATCATGCAGGTTCCCTGAACTGGAGCTTGGTAACGGACCGAAGCCATCTTCGAGGGGGCCAAGTCGAACAGTTGGGAAAAGATCGTCTGAAGCGACAAATCTCCCATCCAAATATCTTCCCAAAATCGGATCCTCGAACCGTTTCCTAGTAGTAGCCTGTTCCCGCATCGTTACAGCGACGATATTCTCGAAATACCCTTCCAGAACGGTGAAATGATACCGGAGCATCTCGATCTCACATGCAGGGGTGAAAAACATTTGAAGTATCTGGTCTTGATGATTTCGCTCCATGATTCTCCTCCTGATTGCTAAACGCGCCATATGAATTTGTAAAAAGTTAATGGATTTGTAAAAAAAGGCAATCGAGAAAACACCATTAGTCGTCCAGTGCTACCCCACCACATCGGCGTCATTGGTGAGAGATATCGGTTGTAGACGGTCCAACAACTCGCCAAGTTGCGGTATGAGTTTTGTCGGGAAGGGGCCACCAAATCTCGGTCGCCAGATCATGCAGGTTCCCTGAACTGGAGCTTGGTAACAGACCGAAGCCATCTTCGAGGGGGCCAAGTCGAACAGTTGGGAAAATATCGTCTGAAGCGACAAGTCTCCCATCCAAATATCTCCCCAAAATCGGATCCTCGGATCGTTTCCTAGTAGTAGCCTATTCCCGCATCGATACAGCGACGATATTCTCGAAATACCCTTCCAGAACGGTGAAACGGTGCCGGAGCATCTCGATCTCACATGCAGGGGCGAAAAACATATGAAGTATCTGCTCTTGATGATTTCGCTCTATGATTCGCCTCCTGATTGCTGAACGCGCCACCACCACTTTTCTAGCATGGATTGATTGAAGCCCTTCATATCAAGGATGCCAACCCTTTCGATTTGCAAGCGAACCCCCAGTTCATCTGGGGATAAGAACCCGAGTTGCTACTCTTAGATTTGTCTAGTGAGAGAAGCCACAAAGCAGCCTATATATAAGAAAAGTGATCATGTTACCAAGTCAGGTCATGTGTGTATGGTGTGCAGTTACCTGTACATCGATCCTCCGGATTGAGAGATAAGTTTTGCCCTCAATATCCATACCCGAAACCCGATTGCCCAATATACATGATATCTTCTTCCATTATCGATGTGGGACCACTTACCATGTTACGGAATCGGCAGTTCGGATTATGAGAGGGAGCCACGGATTGGGGTCGCCACGGTCAGAGGAGGGAGGAGCTTCGGATTGGAGTGCTACTGTTCACCGGCCTTGTGATTTCTGGTCCTAGCGGAGTGCTGCATGCCCCTCGATCTTGAGTCGAAGGAGACATCTCCTCGGGATGTCTCTTCAACACTTTACTTCCTCCCCTCACCCAAGGGGTGCTGCCTGAAGGTGCAAACTTAGCAACCTTGGCAGGTGATCCCCCGGAGACTCAGCCATAATCACTCACCGCCGACTTCTTGATGCTGACGTAGAACTTCTTTCCACCTTGGCCTTGTGACCCAGAAGCTCCTATAGATGTCATCGAGTAGAGATAGAGGAGAGAATACTAAAAGACTCTAGAAGAAGAAAGCTCGAAAGAATGGAAGCTAGCATAGAAAGCTTGAGAGTTCGAAAAATTCTCAAGGCGTGAAAGTTTTTTTCGACCTCCTCTGGTCTATTTGTAGATTTGAATTTTGAAATCTCTCGCCTTTTTTCCACCAAAACTCTGTAAGCGGGAAAAAGAAAAGGTGAAAAGTAGGGCAGGATTAACCAGATTCAATGAACTAGGACTTGGCCCCTCAAATCCCGAAAGATGCCACATCAGCATCAGGCCACGTCAGCATCATGCCATCTTATCGAAAAAATGCAATCCCCAACACTGTGATCGGTTGGTCACTCGCGCCCAATCGCCAGCAACCGATCGATCGATTGGTCGCTCACGCCCGATTGATCGCTCAATCAGCCTCGATACTTCTTGAGTCGAGGGCAAGGACCCCTCTGGCGCCCGACCCTCACTTTTGTGACCGATTGGCGATGCTCGATCGTTCATGCCCAACCGATCGATTGGTCGACCTCGATCCTGCATGGGTTGAGCGCTAAGACCCCTCTAGCGCCTGACCCCACTTTTGCGATCAGTTAGCGACTCCCGATCACTCGAGCCCGATTGGGCGATCGATTGGTTGCCTGTGCCCGACCGATCGCTCGCTCGGCCTCGATTCAGCTTGGGTCGGGCGCTAGGACCTCTCTGGCACTTGACCCCCACTTTTGTGACCGTTGGAGACTCTCGACCGACCGATCGGTCAGTCGTCCACGCCCGACCGATCGCTTAGTCGGCCTCGATTCTGCCTGGGTCGGGCGCTAGGACCCCTCACTTTTGTGATTAATCGACGTCGACCGATCGACCGTTCGATCGGTCATCAACAACCGGTCGATCGATCGGTCGTTAATGACCGACCAATCGATGGAGATCGATAGGTCGCCCCTTCACTCTATTGGTCTGCTCTTTTGATGGCGTGACTCGAGCACCCTTCTAGTTGGTCCTTGGCAGGGGGTCGGCAAACACTACGATCGGCTTTTGGTAGGGGGTCGGTAGACGTGACGGTTAGCCTTGGACAGCGGATCGGTAGGAAAACTTTGTTAGGATTGATGTGTTCTAAGCTTGTAAAACTTTATGTTTTAGTCTAATAAAGATTAATAGTTATTAATATATGAGATGCATATAGGTGCGTAACATAGTTACGTGTTCTTTTGGGAACAGAGAGCCATGGTTATATGGTAGTCCACTGAGTTGAAGACTGAGTGGATTGGTCCTGTATAACCTAAATCAGTTCGCAGCTATGATCAGGTTGGTCGCCTCATCATGGTAAGCTGTTGGCGATGACAGTTCATGGGATGTCTTCACCATGGTCATCACCAGGCACAGTGTCTGTGGCTGAACGGAACTAACACGGTGTACAGATCAGTGAGCAGACACTGGTACACTAAACCGTGTTTCTGCTTAGGGTAAAACGGTCCTAAACCCTGAGGAACCACGTCTGATGGACTAACCAGTTGCGTGGTGCTTTGGTGCACCAATGTGTGAGGATCCATATGCAGTGATCCAAAACCACGGTGTACTGGGTTACCCGGCTGGCGTTGCATTAGCGTGTCACTCCTGCAGGCCATCCACACCCCTGAAGGGAGGTGCGTTCCTTGGTGTGACTTACACTGTACCAAACCCAGGCCTGGTGGTCATCAGTTTGACTGTTGACCGGGTTCGATTACTCGACGGGGTAATCAGAGGTACGATGTATAGGTCAACCTGGAAGGAACCATGTCATATGATCATTCGAGTCTGACGGTAGTCTTCACCGCTCGAAGTGAATCATGGCATCAAGTGGAGGGACAGCGGGTTTACCACTACTAAGCGGAGAGCAGGGGTATGATGGAAAACATAGTAAGTCTGGGTGAATTGGAGTGCAGCCTGCGTCACACTCTGGGTGGCTACGCAGGTTAACTCGAGCTCAGAGGATCGATGGTACACTCGGGTAGTGTGTCAATCGAGCTTGAGTTGGAAGCCATGAACCCCGGTCCCTGATGGTTCCACCTTATCAACATTATGTACGGTCCTGAACCATCTCCTCGGAACACCATAAGTATTAGGAGGAAGAAAGAAGTATACGCTCCGTGTGTGCTTGGCACTAGAGCACGGTAGATGCGTAACTACATACGAGTGC
Source organism: Chamaelirium japonicum (assembly GCA_947650365.1). NCBI lineage: Eukaryota > Viridiplantae > Streptophyta > Magnoliopsida > Liliales > Melanthiaceae > Chamaelirium > Chamaelirium japonicum. Next base: position 62,471,210 of record OX393556.1, read on the forward strand.
TAAGGGTTGTGCCCGAGACTAGTACAGAGTCGCATGTAGTAATCCCTAGCCATAAGTGAACTTCGCTGCATAGGTGCGATGCACCGGGGTATGTTGCGATTTGACTAGTTGACTTTGCTAGAGGCACCCTCCGGTGGCCTCAGTTAATAGTAAGTAACTAGTAGATATCACTTAAGTAATGGCCGCTAGGTATCGCACGCTAGAAATGGTCAAAATGAGGCGTCAGGGCGTTTTGGTAAAAACCTCACTCTGCCGGACCTCACTGTTGGCCGACCCTAGTGGTGGGACACCTTGCTAGGGCCGGCCCTATGATGTAGGGATAAGAATCCCTCATCTATAGGGCCGGCCATATAGATAGGGATGGGGCGATAAAAACGGATAAAGTCGAGCCCTAAAAAGTGGGAAAATGGATAAATACGTGGAGAGATAAAAAGGAGATAATGGAGAGATAATTGTGGGAGGTCTTTATCCCCTTGGATCCTTATCCAAGGGGGTAGGCCGGCCCTATAAAAGGACCTATGGGGCGCCGGCCCCATGTGGCAAAAACCGAACCCCCCTCTCCCATCATCTCTCTAGTTCTCTCTCTAATCAATCTCCCGTTTCCCGCTTGATACTTCGTCTTCCTCGCGCGGAGTTCTGAAGAAGGAGAAGGGTCGTTCTTCGGAGGCACTCAGAGATCCGAGAGCGACGTTCCTTGCATCGTGTAAGATCGGGTGAACAAGAAGGCAACATCTCCATTCGTACCATCGGCATCTTCGCGAACAATCTTCCGTCTCCATCGACAAAGAAAACAATTCTCCGCGATTAAAAGATCCGTACGAAAGGTATGTGTAATCTAACATGTAGATCTAGCGAGCATTATGATTTGCATGCATGCTAGTTAATCATTACGCTAGATTGTCGTTAGGGGTTTTCGATTCTCGTGCATACATATGCACACATATGTAGATTAGTTTCTATGAAAGTTTAAATAGTGTAACGTGCACCATGAACGGTCTTTCGATCGCCAAATCGCTTCCGCTGCGAGCCTCTGACCTGGATTAACTTCCAACAATTGGTATCAGAGCCGCATTAGTGGTGTGCGTTTCACGTTTTTTCATGAAACCAACATATGTGCGCATGATGAATGCGTGAGATCATCGGGATTCTTTCGCTTAGATCATGCATATGTATAGATTGTACTTGTTCTATTAATCATTCTTGCAGGGCGCCGCTATAAAAAAATCTAGATCTATGCTTTGTGCTTGCTACCGGGGGTCAGACCCCGAGTTAGCAATTGTCTGGATTTGCTTTCTATGTGTGGATTTGTAATTGAGCCGTAGATTGGGCGAGTGATGGGGGTTGACCATCCTCGGTTTCCCATGGCCTTTTTTCTAGGTGTGTTTTCTCTTCTTTCTAGGAAATTGTGTACGAGCGAGCACTTGCTCGAAGCGTAATAGAATTTTCGGTTACAGATCGAGAAGAAAGATGTGCCAAAGAAATCCACCATCGAGAGCGTGAGCGGAACCCTGGAGGATGAAAACGATCCGACAAAGTGTTCGCGAGCGCGACGGAGGAGCCGGACCGAGGAACCTTGCGAAGAAAGCTAGAGGCCTTCACTGTGCTAATTATGTTCAGGGGTCGGACCCTGAACTTAATTCAGTTTTAATGGTTGCTTTCTTTAATTAGTTCTTTATGTTTCATATCGAACCCCGATGAGATAATGTGATTATCTGTTTTCAGAGGGATGCATTTCCCCTCCGGTCCAAGCGACTGTTTGAGGTTAGGATCCCGCTAGATGACGCATATTATCTATTTGACTTTTGATGTTAGTGGGATCCCATCACATATGGTTATGCCACCATTAGGTCAGCACCCGACTAGTCAGGTGTGCCTATTTGGCCAGCATCGAAATCAAAGATGAGATGGAGATCCATTGAACATCAATTGTCAAATCTATAATCAAGGCGCCATGACTAGTGGGAGTCCTTTCTAGTGAGTGACTCTAGGATTTGCTCCAGAGCATTAGCGTGATAACCAATTTTGCAAAGCATCGATATTCTTGGAATATGTAATGTGACCCTTGAATGGAGAAATCCACTTGAGGCAGGGACTATGATATTCCGAGAATGATTAATGCTAGGCGAAGGGCTTGAACGCTAGTGGAAGCATGGTGTGACCAGGGTCTAGTATTTAGGAGGTCGCTACCTTTGCATTTGCATAAATTCATACTCGTAAAATAACCCTCATATATAATAAGGGATGTAAGAGAGGACTTTTAGAGATCCTCTGGCCTCCACGGCCAGTCGTTTTGTGTTTGGGTGGGGATGCATAACTTCACACCCCCCTAGGGTGGGAGCTGTGTGTTTCCATGCCAAATTACTTAATGACCTCCCTGAGGATATGACGATTGCGAGGCTAGGAGAGAAGGGCTTTTCATCCCACCCTAGTGGGGGCCGCATGAACTCCCGTGTCGTAATTGCTTAGGCTCGTGGGTAAGCATCCTAAGTACACGTGAGGTATTCGTTGCGAAGACAACGGTGATCACGTGGTACTGGCCGAAAGATAACCATGGTCTATCACAGCCCTTAGTTGGCAGATTTGGATAGGGTCAAGGAAAAGGCCCGTGTAAGTGGATTGACGCTGTATGATGCCCCCTAGGGCAGGTACAGTCGATTCCGAGATCTTACATACATGGTTAATTAATCCATAGAGATGGCTTCGCTTGAGGGTAGCGTTGACATATGGATATAGTTAGCTTGTTTTAAAAATCCATAAAATAAGTTTTTTATGCATACTCATTATTCAATCTTTATTTTCAGATGACTAAGTTAGACCCCCTGTCCGCTATCCTAAATGACCAAAAACTTACCGGTCCCAACTATGAGGACTGGAAGCGCAACCTGTACCTGGTCCTAAGGATTGGTAAACATATGACAGCCCTGAATGACCATGAGCCAGATTTGCCAGGACCCAATGCCACAGAGGCACAGTTAAAGGCATTCACTGACTGGAAGGAATCTAATGAAATATGTAAATGCTATATTATATCATCCTTGCAAACAACTCTGCAGAAGCAAGTCGAGGAGATGCCCGACGCTTCTGACATGATGTTGTATTTGAAGGAGATGTTTGAATGTCACAATCGCGTTACGCGATACCTTACCATCAAGAAACTCGTCGGCACTAAGATGTCCAATGGGACGCTGGTTCGGGAACACATGATGAAAATGTTTGGGTTCCAGAACGAACTAGCTACCATGGACATTGTGCTAGAAGGCGAGGTGATGACAGACATCTTCCTCTCGTCACTGTCTGGAGCCTTTGAAGGCTTTGTCACCAACTTTAATTTGAACAAGTTGGCTATGACAAATGCAGAGCTTCTGGGAGCTCTCCAGGCAGCTGAGGATGGCTTCAAGCAGAAGGGCGAAGCACTTCACGTGCAACGCAGATCCTTCAAGAAGCTTGGTAAACCTCAAGGCAAGAAACATAAAAAGAAACCTAAGTCACTGCCTGTGCAGGACTCTGCTGGGGCCTCTGGGTCCGGAGAATCAAAGAAATCGGGCACGAAGTGCTTCCGGTGTGGCCAGAAGGGTCATTGGAAGAAGGACTGCAAGAAGCCTCAGAATGCTGGTGAAGGTAATCTACAACTCTTAGTTGTTGAATTATTTCTTTCAAGTAATAGTACTTCTGCTAGTTGGATTGTGGATTCTGGATCCACTAACCATGCCTGTAACTCTCTTCAGGGGTTTCGGGAAAGCAGAAGATTGCTTGATGGAGAGGTGACCTTGAGCATGGGAACTGAGGCCGTGGCTACTGTTGAAGCTATTGGAGACGTTAATCTTGTTTTTTCGAATAATATGACTTTGACTCTTAGAGATGTCTTTTATGTACCGTCCTTGAGACGTAACTTAATTTCTATTTCTTCTTTAGTTAATGAAGGTTATTCAATTTATTTTGATGCTTCTGGTGTGTCGTTTAAACTGAATGGAACTTTTATAATAAGAGGAATAGTTCAGAATCATCTCTATGTTGTAAGTCCTAAATTTGAAAAAGATAACGTAATAACTTCAGTATTTAATGTTAATTCATCTAAGCGTAAGAATCCTTCGAAAAATTTAACCCACCTGTGGCACTTACGACTTGGGCATATTGCCTTAGACAGGATCCATAGAATGGTGAAGGCCGGGCTTCTGGAAATATATCCTACAGAGATCCTTCCCACTTGTGAATCCTGCCTGGAAGGCAAGATGACCAAGAGGTCCTTTAAAGGTAAAGGAGTAAGAGCTATTGAGGTATTAGAGTTAATCCATTCAGATGTGTGTGGACCCATGAACGTCAAGGCGACAGGAGGCCATGAGTACTTCATCACTTTCATTGATGATTACTCAAGATATGGTTACATTTACCTGATGCATCGGAAGTCGGAATCCTTTGACATGTTCAAAGAATTTAGGGCTGAAGTAGAAAAACAGACAGGTAAATATATAAAAACCCTTCGATCTGATCGAGGAGGTGAATACCTATCTGACGAGTTCCTAGGGTATTTAGTGGAGCATGGGATAAAATCCCAGTTAACTGCTCCAGGTACCCCACAACAGAATGGAGTTTCCGAGAGAAGGAATCGAACCTTGTTGGACATGGTTCGTAGCATGATGAGTTACGCCAGTTTACCAATGACCTTTTGGGGATATGCCCTACAAACAGCAGTTTATATTCTGAATCACGTTCCGTCTAAGTCAGTGCCTCAGACCCCTAGAGAACTGTGGTCAAAGCGAAAGCCATTGCTACAGCATTTCAGAATATGGGGATACCCTGCACATGTGCGAAGGGATAAGAGAGAAAAGATGGAATCTAAAACCAGAGTATGCTTATTTGTAGGGTATTCTAAGGAGACCAAAGGTGGTCTATTTTATGATCCTGAGGAAAAGAAGGTTATCGTTTCTACGAACGCCTATTTCCTAGAACAGGATTATATTGTGGACCACAAGCCTACTAGTAAGGTAGTTCTGGATGAACTGCTGGGTACTAGTACAGATAGCGCATCCGAAAGCATAGTGGGAGCTGACATTACAGATAATAATATACCAGATACTGTAGAACCTATTAATCCTGTAACACCACCACCACCTCGTCGCAGTGGGAGAAACATCAGAGCTCTTGACAGATACTATGGAGAAACCTTATTGGTTGATCCAGAAGGTCAGGAGGATGGCCCACTGAGCTACGATAAGGCAGTGGGAGCTTCTGACAGCTCTGACTGGCAAAAGACTATGGAGGCAGAAATTGCATCAATGTCCCATAACGTTGTCTGGACTCTTGTTACACCATCATCCAATATTAAACCTATTGGGTGTAAGTGGGTGTATAAAAGGAAGAGAGGATCTGATGGAACAATTGAGACTTATAAAGCTAGATTAGTTGCCAAGAGTTATACCCAGAGAGAAGGAATCGACTTTGACGAAACCTTCTCGCCGGTAGCTATGATAAGTCTATTCGGATCCTCCTATCCATTGCAGCCCATTATGACTGGGAGATCTGGCAAATGGATGTCAAGATAGCATTCCTTAACGGGAATTTGGAAGAAGACATTTATATGATGCAGCCACCAGGTTTTGAGTCAGAGGGTCAGGAACATCTAGTTTTCAAGTTATAAAAGTCCATTTATGGACTAAAGCAAGCATCTAGAAGTTGGAACATCCGTTTTGATTAGGCAATCCAGTCATATGGATTTACTCAAAACGAGGATGAACCATGTGTATACAAGAGGAATGATAAGACTACAATGATATATTTGATACTTTACGTAGACGATATTCTACTCATTGGGAATGATGTAGGAACATTGTCAACGGTAAAAGTCTGGTTGTCAACACAGTTCGATATGAAAGACCTGGGTGAAGCGAGTTATGTTTTGGGGATTAAGGTAACACGTGATCGCCAAAACAGGATTCTCTCGCTATCACAGGCTGCGTATATAGATAAGGTTATGGCTAGATTTGACATGCAAAACTCCAAGAAGGGTTTTGTGCCATTTAGACATGGCATAAAACTGTCTAAGGATCAATATCCTAAGACACCTGAGGAGAGAGCAGAAATGCAGAAGATACCTTATGCTTCGGCATTAGGTAGTCTAATGTATGTTATGCATTGTACAAGGCCTGATATCTGTTTCGCAGTAGGAATAATGGGTCGGTTTCAGTCGAATCCGGGTCCAGATCACTGGACAGCTGTGAAGTGTATACTCAAGTACCTTCGTAGAACAAGGGACTATGAGTTGGTTTACACTGGACAAGAACTGACGCCGATTGGATATACAGATTCTGACTTTATGTCAGATTTGGAATCCAGGAAGTCGACATCAGGTTTTGTGTTTATGCTAGGAGGAGCAGCGGTTAGTTGGCAGAGTGTGAAGCAGAAATGCATCGCAGACTCTACCACAGAGGCTGAGTACGTTGCAGCGTGCGAGGCAGCCAAAGAGGCGGTATGGCTCAAGAAATTCCTTACGGATTTGGGGTGCGTACCAGAGGCCCAGTTACCTATTGTGCTTTACTGCGACAATAGTGGGGCGGTAGCACAAGCAAAGGAGCCAAGACATCACCAAAAGGGGAAGCACATTGAGCGCAAGTTCCACTTGATTCGGCAGTTTCAAAAGCAAGGGCGAGTAGCGGTGACACAGATTGCATCTACAGATAATATTGCTGATCCTTTCACAAAGGCAATACCTACCAAGGCATTCGAGCGACATGTCGACGCGATGGGAGTCAAAACCGTTTTGCTTCGCTAGACCAAGTGGAAGATTGTTAGGATTGATGTGTTCTAAGCTTGTAAAACTTTATGTTTTAGTCTAATAAAGATTGATAGTTATTAATATATGAGATGCATATAGGTGCGTAACATAGTTACGTGTTCTTTTGGGAACAGAGAGCCATGGTTATATCGTAGTCCACTGAGTTGAAGACTGAGTGGATTGGTCCCGTATAACCTAAATCAGCTCGCAGCTATGATCAGGTTGGTCGCCTCATCATGGTAAGCTGTTGGCGATGACAGTTCATGGGATGTCTTCACCATGGTCATCACCAGACACAGTGTCTGTGGCTGAACGGAACTAACACGGTGTACAGATCAGTGAGCAGACACTGGTACACTAAACCGCGTTTCTGCTTAGGGTAAAACGGTCCTAAACCCTGAGGAACCACGTCTGATGGACTAACCAGTTGCGTGGTGCTTTGGCGCACCAATGTGTGAGGATCCATATGCAGTGATCCAAAACCACGGTGTACTGGGTTACCCGGCTGGCGTTGCATTAGCGTGTCACTCCTGCAGGCCATCCACACCCCTGAAGGGAGGTGCGTTCCTTGGTGTGACTTACACTGTACCAAACCCAGGCCTGGTGGTCATCAGTTTGACTGTTGACCGGGTTCGATTACTCGACGGGATAATCAGAGGTACGATGTATAGGTCAACCTGGAAGGAACCATGTCATATGATCATTCGAGTCTGACGGTAGTCTTCACCGCTCGAAGTGAATCATGGCATCAAGTGGAGGGACAGCGGGTTTACCACTACTAAGCGGAGAGCAGGGGTATGATGGAGAACATAGTAAGTCTGGGTGAATTGGAGTGCAGCCTGCGTCGCACTCTGGGTGGCTACGCAAGTTAACTCGAGCTCAGAGGATCGATGGTACACTCGGGTAGTGTGTCGATCGAGCTTGAGTTGGAAGCCATGAACCCCGGTCCCTGATGGTTCCACCTTATCAATATTATGTACGGTCCTGAACCATCTCCTCGGAACACCATAAGCATTAGGAGGAAGAAAGAAGTATACGCTCCGTGTGTGCTTGGCACTAGAGCACGGTAGATGCGTAACTATATACGAGTGCTAAGGGTTGTGCCCGAGACTAGTACAGAGTCGCATGTAGTAATCCCTAGCCATAAGTGAACTTCGCTGCATAGGTGCGATGCACCGGGGTACGTTGCGATTTGGCTAGTTGACTTTGCTAGAGGCACCCTCCGGTGGCCTCAGTTAATAGTAAGTAACTAGTAGATATCACTTAAGTAATGGCCGCTAGGTATCGCACGCTAGAAATTGTCAAAATGAGGCGTCAGGGCGTTTTGGTAAAAACCTCACTCTGCCGGACCTCACTATTGGCCGACCCTAGTGGTGGGACACCTTGCTAGGGCCGGCCCTATGATGTAGGGATAAGAATCCCTCATCTATAGTGCCGGCCATATAGATAGGGATGGGGCGATAAAAACGGATAAAGTCGAGCCCTAAAAAGTGGAAAAACGGATAAATACGTGGAGAGATAAAAAGGAGATAATGGAGAGATAATTGTGGGAGGTCTTTATCACCTTGGATCCTTATCCAAGGGGGTAGGCCGGCCTTATAAAAGGACCTATAGGGCGCCGGCCCCATGTGGCAAAAACCGAACCCCCCTCTCCCATCATCTCTCTAGTTCTCTCTCTAATCAATCTCCCGTTTCCCGCTTGATACTTCGTCTTCCTCGCACGGAGTTCTGAAGAAGGAGAAGGGTCGTTCTTCGGAGGCACTCAGAGATCCGAGAGCGACGTTCCTTGCATCGTGTGAGATCGGGTGAACAAGAAGACAACATCTCCATTTGTACCATCGGCATCTTCGCGAACGATCTTCCGTCTCCATCGACAAAGAAGACAATTCTCCGCGGTTAAAAGATCCGTACGAAAGGTATGTGTAATCTAACATGTAGATCTAGCGAGCATTATGATTTGCATGCATGCTAGTTAATCATTACGCTAGATTGCCGTTAGGGGTTTTCGATTCTCGTGCATACACATGCACACATATGTAGATTAGTTTCTATGAAAGTTTAAATAGTGTAACGTGCACCATGAACGGTCTTTCGACCGCCAAATCGTTTCCGCTGCGAGCCTCTGACCTGGATTAACTTCCAACAAACTTCTGGTTGTCCCTTGGCAGGGGGTCGGCAAACACTATAGTCGGCCCTTAATAGGGGGTCGACAAACGTGACGGTCGGCCCCAGACAGTAGGTCGGCATGCAAACTTTTGGTCGGCCCTAGGCAGGGGATCGACATATTCTTTCCAATGTTGAAGCTACTTCGATATCAACAAACTAGTTTTGCACCATGGAGTCCCAGCCAACCAGGTTATCACCTACATAGCTAGGATGGGTAACTGTGGGTGCAAAATCTGGTTAACTCTTGGAAGTAGGACCCACCAGCTTTACCCAGGGCCCACAGAGATGACAGTGGGACCCGCCAGCCCTACCTGGAGCCCACGAGGACGACGGTGGCACCCACCAAACCCTGCCTATGGCTCACGGAGATGACTTGGGGTCTGATAAATCCCTTCGGATATTTACCAAAGCCCTAGATATTCCCAAACTCTATAAATAGTGGACCCGACAAATATTCCAGACCAGAATTCATTATTCCACATTCCAAATTCTGTTTTCCAGAGCTCTCTGAGCTTTCTGGTGATCAGACTCCAGTCAAGCCTACTCCACCCCTCCACCTACTTGTATAAGTACTCCTCAGCCTATCGAGAGTAGTTTTACTTTTCTCAGAGAGTGGATTCAAATATTACGTCTTATCGCACGAGGGCGTAGGCTTCGATTGAACTTCGTCACCACATCCCGTGTCAACCCTTCCCCCCCCCCTTCTCTCTCTCTCTCTCTCTCTATCTCTCTATTCTTCAGTATTGCGTGACAGCTCGGCGCTATACAGCACGCCACATCTCGAAGGTCAACACCTTTCATCGATTGTTGGAGGGGGACCGTACGACGACCGTAATCTCTTCCCTCCCGACTAAAGCTCACACTTACTCACTAAACCGATAAAATATGTTTGTTTAAGTCTTTAAAAACTAATGGCAGCATAATGAGACCTAACACCCTCTACTGTGTTTTAATTTTTCTTTGCAATGCCCACCGAACCTGGCCAGATTTGCCTGCGTCCGCTGCTCGCCGTTGCCGGACCCCACCTCCTCTATCCTCACTAACAGTATCTGTCGTCGGGGGTGGGGTGCGATGCACCGGTTGGCGGTGGCTATCGTCGGGGTCGGGTGCGATACACCAGTCGGAGCCCCACCTCCTCCCTCCTTACCGGCGGTGGCTACCATCGGGTTGGGGGGTGATGCACGGTCGGCGGTGGCTGCCGTCGAGGTGGGGTGCGATGCACGTTCAGTCGTGGCTACCGTCAGGGTGGGGTACGATGCACCAACTAGATCCCACCTCCTCCCTCCTCACCGACGGTGGTTGCGTCGAGAGAGAGAGGTGGGAGAAGAGAGCATGAAATATATAATTTCAGGTTTACTAAAAAACAGATAGGGACCGTAGGCTAAAAGAAACTTAATTTAGGGGTCCTGTTCACGAGATGGATCTATTGTTAGGGACCTCTCACACATTAACTCAAAAAAAAAACTCAGCATCCATGGTAGGAGAGAGCAATTTTGTTCACTTAGATGCGCCTACAAATTAAACCTGAGCGCAATGCACAGGTTTTGATGCACCTACAAACTTAAACCTCATTGCGATGCATGGGTTTTGATGCTTGCCTAATTGCATCCAGTCAATTCACATTGGAGGGCAATATTCATCCCCATGTCACGAGGGTGGATAAAATTAATTGCTCCGAAGGGCGACACAAGTGCTAGGGGAAGCTGCAGGTTACCAAGGGCAAATCGTCGCTTGCCGTTGTTGTACCGCTAGCCTGATCCATGTAGATCGCCATTGGTACGCCACCGACCCGCCGCCCATCCTTCACCGCCGATCCCATCTAACCCACTGCATCCTCCTCCTCCTCCTCCTTCTTCCTTTTCCCCCACCCTTGTTCCTCCTTCTTGCCAAATGGGCTATAGCTGCATCTGGCATCGGATGGCCAAGTGCACAATTTAGAGACTCACTTGCAATGATCGAGTACAGGAGGATGAAGGAAGAAGGAGAAGAAAAGATAAGGAATGAGGAAGGAGACGGAGGCAACGGCGGCAATGACTGATGCGATCGATGGAGGTGGGAGTTGCCGTCATCCATGGCGCAAATGTAAAATAGGGTTTTTGTATTTTTTATAAGTGTGCTGCCTCTACCACTAGTAAACTTTGTGTTGTAAATAGCCGGGCCCGAGAAAAATAAAAAAAAATAAATAAAAGATTCTATGAAATTAAATTAAACCAAATCCCTTTTTAGATTTCACATAATATTTTAAGATTTTATATCCAATATTTAGGTGGCATAGTCTTCAAACGGATAAATGCTATCCAAATCCAAACATACATTCAAACACACCATTTCACGGTGTGGTGACGAAACTCACTGAAACTTGCCGTTGGCGCCGTAAAACCGTTGGCCCAAATCAACCGGCCGCGCCCCCCCCCCCCCCCCCCCCCCCCCGATTAACCAACCGGGTCTGGGTGGGCGCACACTGGGAGGGTGAAAAATATTGATGACATCAGCAATGACGTCAGTTTCAGTTACCCTCCGCGGTCAACCACCTACCCACCAACCTCCGCATCTCACCTACCGTCGCCAGCGGGGGAGTGAACTTTTGGGCCGTTTCTGGTCACTATATCATCCCACTTATACGCCACGGACGCCGATGCATAGTGGGTTTGGGTTGGCGTGGTGGACCCCTCAAACGGGATGTGAGGGTTGTATATATATCCACCCCCACATTTCAGCACGATTCATCCACCGCCCATTCACTTCTTTGACCACAAGTGGGTCCCACAGAACTTCAAAACCTTCCGAGTTGGGGACACAAACCCTGACACATTGCTGATCCGTTGTGTCCCACGGAGTGGCGTGTGAAATACCAATTAAGCCCAATGACAAATGAGTTAGTTTATAATAATCGGTAATCTCTGACTTTAGCTTTAATTAATTAAACGGTAAACCCTGTCCAAATCACGCGAGGCCAGGATGCCACGGTCTCCTACCCTCGCTGACACCGACACTGTCGCCCGTTGACACGTCGGCTGTCGACGCCACCACGATTGTCACCGCCGCACGTCACCACCGCCGGCCGGTGCTACATCCCCTGAACGCCGCCGTGGCGCCACTGCCTACATTCAATGACCCCCGCCATTATTATGGCCGCTGGACGACACCTTCACTATGGTCTATAGTCAAATTACCAAGGTATAAAGAAAAAAAAAAGAATTTATAAAATAAAGGACAAGAAAGGACCACGTGCGTAATTTATAAGAGCCTTTTTATTTTATTTTGCAGTATATATATATATATATATATATATATATATATATATATATATATATATATATATATATATATATATATATATATATATATATATATATATATATTTTCAATAGGTCGGTTGGTGGGATCGTTCATCACAGTTGCACGATGACAGACGACCTAGAAGTGAATCCGACCTAACGGAGGAGATCCGAACTCTTTACTATGGAGTAGGTGTAGGTCGATGGAGTAACAAAAAGCCAAGTCGTCCCACATTTATCAACACAGGCCTACTCATTTTTTTTTTTGTATGAGTTATGGGGGTTCTATTCATGATGTCCCAATCCTGAAAAATCCAGCAAAATCATTATTGTGATACAACTTTTCTGAAGAAACAAGCAAATAAATACAATTAGGTATCGAATCCGACGAAAATGTTGATCCCTTCTGAAAAGAATTTGGCCAGAGCATCAGTACAATAATTAAGATTCATCTTCACATGGGAGAAAGTACGTGAGAAAAAGTCCCGAATAATACGTCTATAGTCAGATACAAGGTTTTGTATCCGTCATGGTGGAGAGAGATCTCCATCCGACAGTAGCTAGGTAAATAAGAACCTGATTGTCCCCTTCCACGATGACTGTAGAAGCGGTAATTTTTTTAGTGCTCTCGCCCTTTGAAGAATTGCTCGAGCTTCAGTTTCTAATACTTCACACGTCCCAAAAATAGCCCATTCTGAAAGGATATGGAAACCAAAGCTATCCTGAATAATTACTCCAGTATCCGATAGTGTGCATTATCGTAGGGGCTCGTGACAGGACCCGGAGGCAACGGCCGGTCCAGATTAGGGGTCCTACATATTTATTAACACGGGCCTACTCTCGATATCGATGATTTTATTGTTAAGTCGGCTAATTACTGGAGAGAGGCTGGTAACACAACATGAGGGCAGCAGTGGGTCCGGACGTGAAATGCGGATGGATTAAGGGTCCCACCACGATCAGTTCTTGCATGCCGCATAGATGCCATGTGTTCTCGACAACAATCCAAGTTGTCACCTTCTTAGCTGGCCCGGGCCCACACCCACCCTTTGCTGTGAGCACAGGTTAATAAGAGTGGAAAATTATCAGAATTAAAATTCTCTAAAAATCAATTTAAAAAAAAAATTCTCTAAAAATCCCGAGGGTGGATAGGTGGTCGCCACCTGCCAAATTCTATAAAGCAGGAGGTACCCTCTCATCAAGGCGCAGAGAGAGCTAGAGAGAGAGGGAGGGAGGGGAAGAGAGGAGAGAGAGAGAAGAGAGGGAACGGAGGGTTGTCGGTTGGGAAGATCCGCGGCGTCGCGTATTCTTTTTTATCCGGTATTTCATTGTATCCGTTTCGTTTCCGTTATCTTTCTGTTATTTGGATGGATTTCCAACATTTTATTATGGTGGTTGTTATTCTGCACAGATCTTGATCCTGAGCCGAGAGATCCATCGCCCATGGCTGCAGCCCCAGGGTCAGCCTTCAAGCTCCGGAGCGACGCGGCGGCCCTCGCGCCTGCTGCCGGCCGGAGGCGGGGCATCATTGGAGGGAGAGCCGCACGGTGCCCTCCCTCGAGGAGGTTGCATGCCGCGTGCTTGGAGAACAGGTTCTTAGGCGCGGCGATCCGCGCTCCCGAACGGATCCATCTATGGCGGTCCGACGGCCCCGGGCGCGCGCCGAAGCTGAGAGTGGTGGCCCCGTCGATGTCGATGTCTCAGGTGCCGGAGAAGCCGCTGGGTCTCTACGATCCCTCCTTCGATAGGGATTCCTGCGGGGTTGGGTTCGTCGCTGAGCTCTCCGGGGAGTGCAGCCGGAAAACCGTAAGCCCGATGCAAGTCGTATCGGTGGTCCGTAGTTGTTTCCATTGAAAGATTGTTGATTTTGGTTGATGAAATGTTTAGGTGAGCGATGCATTGGAGATGTTGGTGCGCATGTCCCACAGGGGCGCATGCGGCTGCGAGACGAACACCGGCGACGGAGCTGGGATTCTTGTTGCCCTTCCTCATGGTTTCTACAAGGAGGTGATTACTTTTTTCTTTCTGTCTTCTTCTTTTGGGGTGATTTGTTATTATTAGATATATTCTGTACTTTTATGTTAATTATTGTTCCAATTGTGTATCTAGTTGTTGGTGTTTTGTCCATCTTTTGTTTATGTGGAATTACGGTTGTCGATTTATTAAGGATTTCTCGGTTATTTTTTATGTCTTAATGTTTGTCAGGTAACCAAGGATCTGGGATTTGACTTGCCGCCGCTCGGTCAGTATGCCGTCGGTATGTTCTTCCTACCGACAAATCAAAGCCGCCGGGAAGAAAGCAAAGTTGTATTCACTAAGGTGATTTTGGAATTATCTTTTTGGTTTTTATGCTGATCAGATCATGCTATCAACATGAGTCAACGGTGATTTCCTATGTGATTTCACACATTTTTTTACTTATAATAATTGCTTTAAAGAATTGTCGTAGTTTATATATAATATCGATGGATTCTTGGAAAAACAAAATGTCGCATTGATGTTATTTTATTTCTGCAAATAATATTCTCGGAATCCCCTTTTTCCTAACAAAAAAATTGCTAGAATGTTTTTCTACTTATTATGTAAATTACGCTTATTTTATTAGATCGATACCAATCACCTACACCAGTTGTTTTCTGCTTGTTCTTTATTTATAGATAGCATTTATTTTTTATGTTTCAATTTATGTGATTATTGTTTCAACTAATCATCACATCTGCTCCTGATCGGAAAGATCGGTGTTCTTTGTACGCAGGAATCGCATGTTAACAATAATCATTACTGCTGTTTTTTGCAATCTATATAAATTTGTATGCATGCAGACTTGTATAAGGTATGGGATGTTTTGGCTTTCTTGCGATAGCCGACGTCACTTACTGTGCTGCCAATTTTTTCGCACAATTACTCATTGCGGAGGTTTTTGTGTATTTTAAATTCAAAGCGGAACACATGTATTTTACTTCTTGCTCTCTCATATTTTTCCACTATTATTCAAGTTGCTAAATGAAATCCATCAGTGGATTTTGGCGTGAGATCTTGTTCTTGCTGTTTTCTTCCTTTGATCATTATTGCATTTTGAAACTCACTTATTTTGCTATGATTTCTCTCTTTTTTGTTCAAATTTCGTTCATGTCTTATGGAAATTGCTTTCGGATATCGATGAGATATTTCTCTGAGATGCCAATTATTGCATACTTACGACGAACCACAAGCGCCGTGTTGTGTGTCAACTGAACCTTATGAGTCTTTGGACTGAGCAGTTACAGCCAATATCCTGGTCACATAAGCACAAAATCCGAAGCCATTTGGTTTGGATTTAGTCTTTGATCATTTTTTACATTAGTCGGGTTTGGATTACACCGTGTATTGGTCATTTCCAAGTTTGTTTAGTCGATTGTTAGACGGTTTCGTGCCCATATTACGGATCCATTTAGCGAATGCTTTGTCTGAAATACATGAGAGTGTTTACATATTTGGTCTCTTGTCGGTTTTATCAGAATTCGTATCCCCTTGTGTGTGCATTATAAAGATCTTTGCTCACCCACATGCATGCATTGTGTCATGAGCATACTCTTCCAGCTATGGATATCCAACCCATTGCGAGGTCCTTTGCCAACAGTGTTCAAAAGTGTGGTGACCAGATTGTGCTGCGGAGTATAAATATGTTATTTTGATTAGTTTTTCATGGAGTGTGATCATAATGATAGATGGTAACAGGGTTGCAATGTTACATAGATGATCAAGTAGTTTTAATCACTTTCAGACTTTATAGATGACCAGGTTATTAGTTTTGGTATGATGGGACCGTGGGGCTTCTGTGTGAGTTTTATTCCAATAAGCTCCATTATATATTCCCTATAAGTTTCACTGACAATACATGGGTTATGCAACTGCAAATATATGTGCATGTGTGATAGTGACAACTGATAAGGTGGTGGTAGCTTTTTGGATTTGTGATTGTGGTTCGGGATGATATGATGTTGTTAATTTGTTGCTCATGACTGTTGGTTAAAGCTTGGATTGATGGTTGCGTTAAATATTTAGATTTCCTTTTATGGATTGAGTGCATAACTTGTTTATGTATTGATACTTGTAAAGAAGTTACCACATGCTCTTTCATGTATCCATACTTTTTGTGCCATGGGAAATTCGGAATAGCTATTGGGCAAGTGGCCATTTTTTTATTTTCCTATGCTGGGGTCATGGGAATGGTGTTTCAACTTTTGTTTCAGCTCTTTGGCGAAGAATTTGTGCCACATACATTGATTAGCTTCCCTATGTGAAATATTGTCTTCCATCCTCTTCATCTAGATCAGGGTTCTGAATCTCAGCCGGTAACGAGTTGACTCAGCCAAGTTGGTGCTTGGGACCGAAATGAGATGCATCTCGTATCAGTGTATACCGAGCTGTATCGGTCGAAAAAGCCCGGTATCGACAGGTCCAACCAAGTCGCCTCGGTTGGATGCCACCTATGTGTCCTACCAACTTTTTTCCCCTTCCTCACATTTCCCCAACATTTTGCATCCTTGTACACGATGTACAGCATGTGCAATTGATAGTTTTGCATCCACTTGGCCCCATAACAGGTGGTTCTTTCTCTTCTCTCAATCACACAACACTTAACACAAGTGCAATATAGCATTCTCCTCTCATTCAAACACAACACTTCGGAATTTTTGGAAAACTTTCCTGTTTTTTTTTTTGGATTTCTTGATTTTTTTAAAAAATTTTGGTCGATACTTGTATTGGTCTTAACGTATCAATAGCGAGTCAACTCGGCCAAGATGGCTCGGTTTTGGGCCTGCCAATAGGTTCGATACCGAGTTTTAAAACCTTAGTCTAGACTCTTTACTAGTCAAGGAACCTTTGAGGGTTGCTCCCTAATTACATGAGCTTAAATTGCACAACCAACATTATATATTTCCCTATATATCCTCCAACTGGCATTTTATGTTTCTTGGTATGGCCCTATTGACTTGGTCATGTTTTTTTGAGGTAAAAGTTTTGTCTATTCTGTAGTCTCATGAACCTTAGTAGGGTGCAGAACCCAGGCTTTGTCCCGTGGTTGTAGGCTGCCTAGCCTACTTTTGGCTGAACCACATAAATCTAGTGTGCCATTCTGTTATGCTTTTTATTCTCCGATGCTTACCTGTGTGTGTGTGTGTGTGTGTGTGTGTGTGTGTGTGTGATCCCTGATATGCGTAGATTAGTGACAATTTAGGTATTTGTGTGATTCTCATATTTGTTGGAATTTAAAGGTATTTGGGATATTGATATTCCATTGTGATCACTCTTACCAAAAACTCTGATTTTTTGAATAAGTCGCTATTAAACACGACTTATCCAGTAAGTGTTTGCTACGCGACTTTTTCCCAATTTTTTGAAAGGAACGATTTGTGAAAAAAATCATAATTTTTACTTTTTAATCCTGATTTATGCGTTCAATTAATCATGTTTTAATCATGTCATTTACTGCTCAAAAAACATGTTGGAACATCTAGTATATTTTAAAATTCTACCATTTGTTTCTCGACTCTTTTTCGACTTTTTCCCGATTTTTTCAACTTCTCCCATAGCCGATTTTTGTCCTGACTTTGACTTTGTAACTATGATTGTGACACGCATAATTTGGCAATCTTTGATAGTTTGGTGTAAGTAAATAGGTTTAAATT
Source organism: Chamaelirium japonicum (assembly GCA_947650365.1). Classification (NCBI taxonomy): domain Eukaryota; kingdom Viridiplantae; phylum Streptophyta; class Magnoliopsida; order Liliales; family Melanthiaceae; genus Chamaelirium; species Chamaelirium japonicum. Next base: position 62,489,095 of record OX393556.1, read on the forward strand.
TTTATTTCATAAAAAAGTTGTATTAGACCTATTCGCCCTCCATGTCGTACTCTGCTAGTATCCCAAGTATTCGTATCCAGCCATAACTAGTTTCACAGCACTCCGGTGACTATTCAGATCCCCACGATTGTTAGAAAAGATATGGAAACACATCCACTGGCAAGAATGTGGAAGAAGTATTCAGAAAGCCGATCCCAAATTGATGGGACATGGCTCGTTGGCTAGTTATGGGAACCAACAAGAAGAGAATACGTTGTTGCTTTGCACGAGTGTTTGAACAAACTTATTTCAGTTCAATGGTTGTAATTTCTATTTTCCTGGGTCTACTTGTCAGAATATTAAGGTGATAGATGAAGACATCCAATAACATCAAAAGACGTGTATGACATTGAAATGTGTTTTCGGATTGTTGTGAAATCATACATAATGGTGCGAATTAAGTAAATTTTAGAAGAAAGCCATTTGGGGATGAGCAAAGGAGAATTCGTGTAACACCGATAGCGCTGATCTTAATGTGCTATATATTTAATTTTTGTAGCTAATAGTTAGAATAATTGATTTGCTTCCCATCAATTTTGCTTTCTCCTTTATTTATGATTCTGGTGTTGCATGTATGTATCCTACTACTAGGATTTGCTAAAGGGAAATTGGTGGTGTTTTGTTTTCACATGCAGGTTGCGGAGTCCTTGGGCCATGTTGTTCTTGGGTGGCGCCATGTGCCAACTGATAACATGGATCTGGGTAAATCTGCGCTTCAAACAGAACCAATCATTGAACAAGTATTCCTTACTCCTAGTCCGAGATCAAGTGCTGATTTCGAGCAACAGGTATGTAACTTTATTTATGTGGAAAGGGTAATATCAATTTGAAACAATAGCGAGACATGAGTTTTATTGATAATTCCTGGATTTCGTATGGTCAACTCAGATGTACATCTTGAGGAGGGTTTCCATGGTAGCCATTCGAGCTGCTTTAAACCTGCAGCATGGTGGAGTGAAGGATTTCTATATATGCTCCCTGTCTTCAAGGTGCTCTATTTTTCCCTTTTCCTTTTCCTATTTCTTAGATGAGTGTGGGTAATCAAAGCACTTTCCCTTCTAAAGTACATGACCTTGCATGGAACCATCAGCGAAGTAAACCTGAATTTATATATATGGGATTGGGCTGCTTATTTATGTTTATACTCCTCTGATTCTATTCTAATTTTTTGCTTTAAGTGGATACAATTGTGAATCTGTTTGCAGCTGAATCACTTACTTTTCCCTACTTTGGCAGGACTGTTGTCTACAAAGGTCAGCTAAAGCCGGTTCAGTTGAAGAATTATTATTATGCAGATCTTGGTGATGAAAGGTTTACAAGTTACATGGCCCTGGTAAATATATACCTACCTGATATTTTTTTTCATGCACAACCTCTGCATCTAACGGAAGGCTGCATGGCGAACTCTCTCTGGTAGCGGAACATATGTAAGCTTAAGAGATGAGTTGGGCCTCAGACTTTGAATTATTTCCTCTCTTCCTATATGTTGTATGTACTTTAAATTGGATACTGGAAGCCTTGGGTAAGTCGGTGGAAGTCCTTGATAGTTAATATGTAGTAAACCATGTTGCAGAATCCTGATGCAGTGCTCCATATGGTCAGTACTTGAGGATGAGACTTCCATTTTGGAGGTGGAAAGGAAGTATTGTTTGGTCAAGGTAGCCTAGGGTTTCCATGTTTCTTTGTGTTGGCGCTAAAGATAAATGGAAACTATAGTATTGAAGTGCTTTGGTGCATAATCATCTCGTATTCTTGGATGAATTTTCAAATCTCACGTACAAAACAAAATGATGTTAATCATATTAATGAGCCATCATGTATGTGTGCAGATCCACTCTCGATTCTCCACAAACACGTTTCCTAGCTGGGATCGTGCTCAACCAATGCGTGTTTTGGGTCACAATGGAGAGATCAACACACTACGAGGAAATGTAAATTGGTATGGTTTGAAAGACTGCACATTTTTTCTTGCACGTATACATGCACACACTTGCTTATCATGATTTATAAGAGGCTGGCAACTATAATTTTCTCTTTTTCCCATTAGGATGAAGGCACGTGAGGGTCTTTTGAAGTGCAAGGAGTTGGGCTTATCAAAAGACGAAATGAAGAAACTTCTGCCAATTGTGGATGCTAGCTCATCAGATTCAGGTAAATATCTATTAACCTGATAGTTGGACTTGCATTATCAAATATCAACAGGTGTACATGTGTCCCTGTTTGAAATCTTCTAACCTAGCAACATTTGATGGTTTTAGGGGCATTTGATGGTGTCCTTGAGCTTTTGGTTCGAGCTGGTAGAAGTCTGCCAGAAGCTGTTATGATGATGATACCTGAGGCATGGCAGAATGACAAAAATATGGACCCTGATAGGAAGGCATTGTATGAGTATTTTTCGGCTCTTTTGGAGCCATGGGATGGACCTGCCCTAATATCATGTGAGGTTTTAGTATTTTTTTTTCCACACATTTGACAATGTATTACACATGGTGATTCTAAATTGCTGTTCTTCACGTTCAGTTACGGATGGCCGTTATCTTGGAGCGACATTGGATCGTAATGGGCTAAGACCTGGTCGCTTTTATGTTACAAGTGCCGGGCGTGTAATAATGGCCAGTGAAGTTGGTGTTGTAGATATCCCCCCTGAAGATGTGACAAGGAAAGGAAGGCTCAATCCTGGAATGATGTTATTAGTGGATTTTGAAAATCATACTGTCGTCGATGATGAAGCCTTGAAGAAACAGTACTCGCTAGCAAGACCATATGGTGAGTGGCTCAAGAGACAGAAGATATGCCTCAAGGACATTATTGATTCTCTGCTTGAAATCGACAGGGTCCCGCCAAGCATATACGGAACAGTTCCAGTAAGTCATGTGTCTTGCTATGGGATTTCTAGTCTGCACGAAGTCGTATACATACGGTAAATTGTGTTTGATGATCTTATGTTCTATTCAGGCAAATAATCATGATGATAACATGGAAAGTATGGGAATACATGGTCTTTTGGCTCCATTGAAGGCCTTTGGGTTAGTGATGTTTTAATATTGTGTTTCCTTAGTATTTACGTAGTTTACATACCCGGGGTATAAATTGACTCTTCCATGTAATTTGTCACTCTCAGTTACACAGTCGAAGCATTAGAAATGTTGCTGCTGCCCATGGCAAAAGATGCCACCGAAGCCCTTGGCTCAATGGGAAATGATGCTCCCTTGGCTGTAATGTCGAATAGAGAGAAGCTTCCATTTGAGTATTTTAAACAGATGTTTGCTCAAGTTACAAACCCACCAATTGATCCAATTCGAGAGAAAATAGTTACATCTATGCAGTGCATGATAGGTCCGGAGGGGGATCTTACTGAAACCACTGAAGAGCAGTGTCATCGCCTCACATTGAAAGGGCCTCTTCTATCCGTTGATGAAATGGAAGCTATTAAAAAGATGAACTATAGAGGTTGGCGTAGTAAAGTACTTGATATCACTTATTCTAAAAAGCGTGGTCGAAAAGGTTTAGAGGAGACTTTGGATAGGATCTGCTCTGAAGCTCGTTGTTCTATTCGTGAAGGATATACTACACTGGTGCTGTCAGACAGAGGTGAGGGCTATCTATAGCTTAAGAGCTTAATTTTCTTCATTCTTGCACAGATTTGTCAATTTAGAAAAAGGATAATATCATGAACTCCTTTCATAAATAAGATGCATCTGTCTTGTTCTCTTGTGTTTCAAGTAAAAAGTTGATCCATATCACTATTTTATGTTTCAAGTCAACTTTGTGTGAAGGGTTCATATTATGTTTTAAGCTATTTAATATAGATCCGTTTCTGGGGTATCTATGTAGTCCTTCATGTTCTTTTCCATACTATGAGCCTACTTAATTTCCTTATTGATTGACTCTATGTTTCACCCTGCTGTTGTTCAAATCTTGATAGGTTTCTCATCAGAGCGTGTTGCGGTAAGTTCCCTCTTGGCAGTTGGAGCTGTTCATCAACATCTAGTCTCAACACTAGAGCGCACACGGATTGGGTTGGTGGTGGAGTCTGCTGAACCTCGTGAAGTGCATCATTTCTGTACACTAGTTGGATTTGGCGCGGATGCTATATGCCCATATTTGGCCATAGAAGCCATTTGGCGGTTGCAGGTTGATGGGAAGATCCCTTCGAAAGCAGATGGCGAGTTTCCTTCACGAGAGGATCTTGTTAAGAAGTACTTCAAAGCAAGTAACTACGGAATGATGAAAGTTCTTGCTAAAATGGGGATATCCACTCTGGCCTCTTACAAAGGTGCACAGATTTTTGAAGCTCTCGGCCTTTCTTCCGAGGTGATTCACAAGTGTTTCAGTGGTACTCCGAGCAGAGTTGAGGGTGCGACATTTGAAATGCTTGCTCGGGACTCACTTCGCCTCCATGAATTGGCATTCCCAAAAAGGGCTTTACCGCCTGGAAGTCCAGAAGCAGTGGCATTGCCTAACCCTGGGGATTACCATTGGAGAAAAGGGGGTGAGGTGCACCTCAATGATCCCCTAGCTATTGCGAAGCTACAAGAGGCTGCCAGATCGAACAGTGTGGCAGCATATAAAGAATATTCGAGGCGTATTCAGGAGCTGAATAAGACGTGTAACTTGCGGGGTATGCTGAAGTTCAAAGATGTTGCCGAGAAGATTTCCTTGGATGAAGTGGAACCTGCTAGTGAGATTGTGAAGCGATTTTGTACTGGAGCCATGAGTTACGGTTCAATTTCATTGGAAGCACATACCACCCTAGCTATTGCGATGAACAGAATTGGAGGGAAATCTAATACCGGTATGGTCTTACGCTGGAATAGGATCTGAATAATTCTTTTCTGTTTGAAAGTGATTTTATCATATATTTTTTCTGTTATATTGATGTTTAGCATTTTCTTAGAGCAACTCAAATGCTCTTGTTAGTAATACATTTAACCTATTAATGGCCCCACATTTTTTTATAGTTAATATATGCAATTATCAAATGTGTTTTACAGGGTCATCATTTGATGCTTTGTTAAATATATATTTTTTTGTGTTTATTTTCGAGTAAAAAGTGGCTGCTTATTTTCCTTAAAATTTTGTAGATTTGGTCCAGATTTCATGACTTTGTTTTCATTCATTTCATTTGCATTCTTGACAACTGCGATATGGTATTTATGAGTTCACATTACTGACTTGATAATTGTATTTGGCATGTAACTATCTTGAAGGTGAGGGAGGTGAGCAACCTTCACGTATGGAGCCTCTTTCGGACGGTTCAATGAATCCAAAGAGGAGTGCGATTAAGCAAGTAGCTAGTGGAAGGTTCGGGGTTTCTAGCTATTATCTTACCAATGCCGATGAACTTCAGATAAAGATGGCTCAGGTAGTTACCTGAAACTAAAAACAAGTACCCCAATAACATTGTTATGTTCACCCTGGTTATATTGAGGCATCTGGTTCCTATATACCTCCTATCTTCCTGTTGGAACAAATGTTCCTCTTGTTTATGAATTTATGTTCATGGACAGATGTTGCCGAGTCTATAAAGCACCTGTATGTGTCTTTGTATCTAATACTGATGCATACGGTTGACATTTGGTGAGGTCATGTATAACTGGAATCTATTACGCTTTGCCACATGCATCATGTTTGATGATCTTCTGTTATCATTTCACAGGGGGCTAAGCCGGGTGAAGGGGGCGAACTTCCCGGCCACAAGGTTATTGGTGATATTGCAGTCACTAGGCATTCTACAGCCGGCGTAGGGCTCATCAGTCCTCCTCCCCACCATGATATATATTCAATTGAGGATCTAGCTCAACTAATCCATGATCTTAAGGTAAAAATGATTGTGGTATCTGTTGAATATTTCCTTATTTCTGTTATCTATTAGTCTAAATAATTGTTAGGTGCAAGGTTTGGAGTTTCACCCGAAACCGATCCGTTCCGGCCGTTTCGGATCGGTTTCGGGCGGAACCGGTCCCGAAACCCTCCAGTTTTGGGTTTTGGAACTCAACACTCAATAAAAACAGGATATGGTTCAGGATAAGGTGTATTTTAGCATGACAGCTTGACATGCATATTTACATAAAAAACATTTAAGTAAATGATCCATTTACTTTAAGTTATTTTATGTAAATAAGCAAATACCCCCCCCCCCCCCCCCCCCCCCCCAATTTGGATTTAATAAAAATATCAAAAAAAATCAAAATACAAAGGAATCAAAATGTAATTTTTCCAATTCCTATACAAAATCAGACTTTATAGCTTTTGGCTAAAAAAGAAAATTCGGTGAAGAAAAAACTTCAAAGTATTTTGGACTGGAAAAAATCTCATAAATCTAGAAGTATAAGACCAACTTAAAAACCCAAAGTCCAGTAAAATATCTTGAATTTTTTTAAAAATTCTTTCACAAAAACTCTTTTTTCCTCCAGACTTAGCCAAAATTTAGAATCATGATTTTTCAACTTTTTGACAAAAGTTGGGGTAAAGCAAAAGCCACCCACGATGTAATTATTTTATATTCTTTTAATATTTTGTAATTATTTTAAATTTAAAAAACAAAACCGAAACCACTGGAACTCCGAAACCGACCGAAACCGATCCGAGGTGGGCGGACCGAAACTACAAACCTTGGTTAGGTGGTCTTTTTAATCATCTTAGACATGTTTTTATTTTGTTACTGATTTTTCTCAGATATTGGTTTGGCTCACTAGTTTTGCGTACTCTTCAATTCTTTACAGAACGCTAACCCTGGGGCGCGAATCAGTGTTAAGCTGGTCTCTGAGGCTGGTGTGGGAGTAATTGCCAGCGGGGTTGTGAAAGGGCATGCAGACCATGTTTTGATTGCTGGCCATGATGGAGGAACTGGAGCTTCCCGTTGGACGGGCATTAAAAATGCGGGCCTTCCCTGGGAGCTTGGTTTGGCCGAGACACACCAAACCCTAGTGGCAAATGACCTCCGTGGCCGAACTGTTCTTCAAACTGATGGCCAGCTGAAAACCGGAAGAGATGTTGCTATTGCTGCTCTTCTTGGTGCGGAAGAATTTGGTTTCAGCACTGCCCCTCTCATAACTCTTGGCTGCATTATGATGCGCAAGTGCCATAAGAATACCTGCCCGGTTGGCATTGCCACTCAAGACCCTGTGCTTCGTGAGAAATTTGCTGGAGAACCTGAACATGTTATAAACTTCTTTTTTATGCTTGCTGAAGAGGTGCGTGAGATCATGGCTCAGTTGGGATTTCGATCAATTAGAGAAATGGTTGGCCGTTCAGATATGTTAGAAGTTGATAAAGATGTGATTAAGAACAACGAGAAATTGGAGAACATTGATCTCACTCTGCTTCTCAGACCTGCAGCTGATATTCGCCCTGAAGCCGCTCAGTTTTGCATCCAGAAGCAGGATCATGGTCTGAATATGGCTTTAGACCAAAAACTGATCTCTTCATCTAAAGCTGCTCTAGAAAATGGCCTTCCTGTGTACGTTGAAATGCCAATTCGAAATGTGAATCGTGCTGTTGGTACCATGCTTAGTCATGAAGTTACTAAGCGCTATCTCATGAATGGGCTTCCTTCCGATACAATCCACATTAAGCTTAATGGAAGTGCTGGTCAGAGCCTTGGGGCTTTTCTCTGCCCTGGAATTACCCTTGAACTTGAAGGAGACAGCAATGACTACGTTGGGAAAGGGTTATCTGGTGGAAAGATTGTAGTTTATCCTCCAAGGGAGAGCCGGTTTGATCCAAAGGAGAACATAGTAATTGGTAATGTAGCTTTATACGGAGCAACAAAAGGGGAAGCGTATTTTAGTGGAATGGCGGCAGAAAGGTTTTGTGTACGCAATTCGGGTGCGAGAGCTGTTGTAGAAGGCGTTGGTGACCATGGTTGTGAGTATATGACTGGTGGTACCATTGTGGTTCTTGGTAAAACTGGTAGGAATTTTGCTGCCGGTATGAGTGGAGGAATTGCTTATGTATTTGATGTGGAAGGAAACTTCCACACACGATGCAATACTGAGTTAGTGGATCTTGATAAAGTTGAAGAGGAGGAGGACATTACGACATTGAAAATGATGATACAACAACATCAGCGTCACACCAGCAGCATTTTAGCAAGAGAAATCCTCTCCGAATTTGATGATCTTTTACCGAACTTTGTAAAAGTAATTCCACGGGATTATAAGAGGGTTCTCCAGAATATGAAGGCAGAGAAAGCTGCAAAAGAAGACGAGGAGCAAGATGAAATAGAGCTGATGGAGAAGGATGCGTTCGAAGAGCTTAAGAAGTTGGTAGCTGCTTCCGTCAATGGGAAAGCAAACATGGTACTTATTTTTTTACTATTTCTTTATTTGAGGTTTTTGACAATTTTTTTCTGAAGCTTAGCCCGTTGTTATCAAGCTAAGTATGCTAAGTCGCTGATTACAGCATAAAGTCATAGAAATGTTGGGGTCATGCATAAATGTTTATATAAGTATCTAAGGTGAAATTTAAATTCACAGGAAGGGGAAGATTCGAACCCGCCCAAGAGGCCAACTCAAGTTGCTAATGCGGTCAAACACCGAGGCTTTCTAGCTTATGAGCGCGAGGGGGTTTCGTACAGGGATCCCAATTTACGGATCAATGATTGGAAAGAAGTTGCTGTAGAGTCAAATCCTGGGCCACTGTTGAAGACACAATCTGCTCGTTGCATGGACTGTGGAACTCCCTTCTGTCATCAGGTAACTACTATGTCGATCTGCACAAAAATGGCTATCGTGAGCTAGAAAAAAAGTTATCTTTCTTATCTTTCTTATTGATGTAGACTTCTTGAATGAATTAAGTGACGATGACTAGATGGAGTCGAATAACTGTATATGGTTCCATGAAATAGTGGTGTCTGAAGCCTTAATTTATTTATATTTATGTTTATGCCAATTTTCCCTAAGTTGCATATATGAAAAATACCTCCATGAAGAATGTTAGTAATCACACCTTTTCACACCTTTATAGTGCATGTGTGGACTCTTGAGAGTTGAGACAATATGTGCATACCTATAATTTTCCTCTGAAGATACTTCTTCAAAACTCCCGGTAATCTTTATTTTTGCATGTCCCGTGTGTCTCGGTTTGTTTTAATCACCACTTTTGCTTGTTACAGGAGAATTCCGGGTGTCCTCTCGGTAATAAAATACCAGAATTTAATGAATTAGTTCATCAAAATAGGTGGCGTGAAGCTTTGGACCGGCTTCTAGAGACAAATAACTTCCCGGAATTTACGGGCCGTGTCTGCCCCGCCCCATGTGAAGGCTCATGTGTTCTTGGCATCATTGAGAACCCTGTATCTATTAAAAGCATCGAATGCTCCATCATAGACAAAGCCTTTCAAGAAGGATGGATGGTGCCTCGACCTCCTCTTCAGAGAACCGGGTATAATGTGCACACCTGTTTTTGACTTCTAAATTTCTAATCCTCTCCACATTGTGTTATCTGTGTCTAGATTTTTATTCTCCTGCTCTGAAATGACCATTTTATTCATGGAAATGAAGGAAATATTAAGAACAGTGTTTTCATTGAAGTTTTTGAAGTCTTTGTACTATAGAAATGCTTCGAAAAGGCACTACATCGTGAATGCCTAGTTGTTAAAAGTCCTAGTTTCATCTAGGTGACATAACGAACACCTAGGGTTAGCATGGTTGGATGTAGATGGGAAGTATACAGTAAAAATGCTTATGATCTGTTGGTTTCATTTATGTTGAAAGGTAGGACTGTAAAATTGGTGATTTCACCAGTGAAATATCATTTGGTTTGAACCACTGAGGTTTGTTGATGCAGGAAGAGAGTCGCCATCGTAGGTAGCGGGCCAGCCGGTTTAGCCTCTGCTGATCAATTAAATAGAATGGGTCACTCGGTCACTGTTTTTGAGCGCGCTGACCGTATTGGGGGCCTGATGATGTATGGGGTTCCTAACATGAAGGCAGACAAGGTCGATGTTGTTCAACGCCGTGTCAATCTCATGGCTGATGAAGGTGTCGAGTTTGTGGTGAATGCTAATGTTGGAACAGATCCCTTGTACTCCCTTGATCGTCTTCGTGCTGAGAACGATGCAATTGTTTTGGCATGTGGAGCTACAAAACCAAGGTAATTCATCTAAATCCGATTATGAAAAATCTGATCGGATCGATATATACCCTAGTTTTTCTGATACATATGGTGCATAAGTATAGTACTGAATTTCATCAATGTGTAATAGATTTCTTACATTCCAGTTGAATGTCATTTAATTTCTGTGTTGAGTGTTAATAGAATTTACATTAATAACAACTCATTGCTTTGCAGGGATCTGCCTGTTCCCGGGCGGGAGCTGTCAGGAGTTCATTTTGCGATGGAATTTCTCCATGCAAACACCAGAAGCTTGCTCGATAGTAATCTGCAGGACGGTAAGTACATATCGGCCGAGGGGAAGAAGGTTGTCGTCATAGGTGGAGGGGACACCGGAACAGATTGCATAGGGACGTCCATCCGGCATGGGTGCACCAACATCGTCAATCTGGAGCTCCTCCCGGAGCCACCTCGGACAAGAGCACCAGGCAACCCATGGCCCCAGGTACCCTTTCCCTTAAAAGCATTCAAAGAAGTCTAGCTTTTGCTTTCTTACTAAAGCAAATGGTTCCTTCGTGGTCCGAATGATGGCACTCTTGTATATCACTGTGAAGCTTTTTTTATGGGCAACCAAGGGAAGCATGAAGGCCTGCTTTCTCTTTGCCCTAACATGATCAGTTGTCAAGCGCGTCAAACCTGCATCACTGTCTACTGTTGGTAACCTGAAAGGTTGAAACCTTAGTTATGCCATGATGCTGTGCATGGATCTTTATAAACCCAACAACTTTGTCCTTCACTCTTCTTTAGATTGAAATGAAGTTAAATATGCCATGATGTCATGTTGGACTTGTCAAGTCCATTAGGAAAGGTCCCACCTTTTCCCCTTCAACTTCTACACAAATTATGTCTCTTATATTAGATGGTTATGATGCAGTGGCCTCGCATATTCCGAGTCGACTATGGACACCAAGAAGCCACATCCAAGTTTGGAAAAGACCCAAGATCGTATGAGGTCCTGACCAAGCGCTTCGTGGGGGATGACAATGGAGTCGTTAAAGGTCTTGAGGTGGTTCGTGTACGCTGGGCAAAGGATAGTGGTGGGAAATTCCAATTTGAGGAAATCAAAGGGTCAGAGGAGATGATCGATGCTGATCTGGTGCTCTTAGCGATGGGGTTCCTTGGTCCTGAATCAGTGAGTTCTTGTACCTTTATTACGTTCTCTGTTTAATTTATTGGTCAAATTACAAAAACCTCCCCTAAACTATACACTGCATTTCATATTGGTACCTCAACTTTTTTCTGAACAATTTGATCCCTGAACTATGCTCCATCTGCATTTAGCCCCCTCCGTCTACCATTATCAATTTCCAATAAAACTCAAAATTATTTTAGAATATTTAACTAATGCTTACTAGGACAAGGGTATTTTGGGAATAAAAGTTGACATATGGGACTAAATGCAGTCGGATCATAGTTCAGGGATCAAATTGTTCAAAAAAAAAAGTTGAGGGACTACTATGAGATGAGGTGTATGGTTCAGGGGAAGTTTTTGTAATTTGCCCTAATTTATTTTAGCACTACTACAAGTCCCTAATGCATACATGAAACTTCAAAATCTATTACTCGCATTCATCCTGCACGGAAATCTCGTGAAAGACCAAGACATGATCTGCTGCATAGGAATCTGTGGTCTTTGAGGAATGCTTGTTATCAAATCCATTGCATCCCAAGCTGATCATGTCAATCCATTGACAATGGCAATACACATCACCATATTCTTCTCATTGAATAACTATAGTTTCAATTCCTTGTGCAACTGATGCTTTGGTGAGGAGGTTGTGGGTTCAATTCCTCCCTCCCTCGAGTTACCCAGAAGTGTGAAAAGAAACTTCTGAGTGCGTCGGTGCGCATTCCCAGAGAGATTAGTCCGAGCAAAAAAGTCGGTCCATTGACCGAAAGGTTTTGGGACACCCGCCAATGTAAGAAACATCACTATTGTTTCAATGAACACAACCCACAAAGGCTTGTCTAGCTATCTCATTGGCTACATGAATCTCTCTCCATTGTTCGTGCCCTAGTTGGATCATCATACATGCTGATTTTGTTCTCTTGGAGTCTCATATGTCATCCTATTTACTTGCAGGTTGTTGCGGACCGTCTGGGGGTGGAGAGGGACAACCGGTCGAACTTCAAAGCGGATTACGGGCGCTTCTCGACCAACGTCGATGGGGTCTTTGCTGCGGGAGACTGCCGGCGCGGCCAGTCACTCGTTGTGTGGGCCATCTCTGAGGGCCGGCAAGCAGCCTCACAGGTGGACAGATACTTGACGAGAGTGGAGAGGAATGGCATTGCTGTTGCGGCAGCCGAGAGCCAGGGGGATCTGCTCAAGAATCTTGACAACAAGCAGGCAGTGTCGGCATAGAGAAACCGGCGGTGATTGCTAGAGAAAGTGCTGCTTTATATATATATATATTATTCAATATAGAAGAATCTGCAAGCCTTCTCTGATGGAAATTTGGGGGGTAAGGTGAGCTGATGGTGTTTGAAAAGCTGCTGTAAAGGGTTGGAAATTTTGTTGGGGTTTTGGGTTAGCTTGGAAAATTTTCATTTCTTTTGTTTGATGCTCTCTCTTTCTC